>VXBL01001518.1:3150981-3282487 GCA_013400195.1 Aramus guarauna | reverse complement strand
ACTGCAGTCAGCGCCCCCGCCCCCCGCGCAGGGAGGGAGGGCGGGCAGACTGCGGCGGGCTCGGCACCCGCTCTGCTCCGCAGGCAGCTGGCAGGCGGCAGGGCCGCGAAGAAACCCCCACCTGGGCGCACCGGGGAGTATTTCTCTTAATTGCCCCCNGGCGGGCAGAGCTGCGGCCGGATAAACTTCCTGCGTGCAGCAGAGAGGGAAGGGTAAAGGGGGGGGCCGCCGCCCTCCCTCGGGCTCACGTCAGCGGGACTAGTGCCGGGCCACCCGGCCCCTGCGTGCTCCGGCTCGCGAGCCGCCTCCAGGCGGGCAGCAGCCGCCCCGCGGGCAGCAGCAGCAGCAGCAGCAGCCGGCCGGCTCCCTCCCTCCGTGCCGCTCCGTGCGTGCTGCGGCCGGCGGTGGAGGGGGAAGAAAAGGCAGCTCCCGGCCGCTGCCGCCCGCCCTGGCTGCAGTCTGAGGCCACCGCCCAGCGCAGGGGACCGGGCGCGCTCCGTTGCCCCCCGCCAGAGGGGGAAGCGGAGCCCCAAGTCCTCCTCCCGACCCACCTCAAAGTCGGGCCCGGCGCGCTCGGCAGCGGGCAGCGCTGTCAGGCTGCCCGACCTTGGGGGTGCGTGTGGGAGTCCCCGAGGAAATGAACCATCTGGTGCAGAGGTAGAGCGGTAACGCGCGAAATGTCATGAAACTGCTAAAGAATGAGACCCGGCATTCACACACGCGTATGGTTTATGGTGATGGGACTTGGATGCAGAAGACAAACCGAAATCATCTGTCTCCAACTGCGAAAGAAAACAAACCAGCCTCTGTTCTGTCTCTAATAGCATACCATCTGAGAGTGCTGTCTGCAGTGCCTTTATAAGCAAGTTTATTTTCACCTCTTACTTAAGTGAGTCTGTCTCTGTCTGAACAATTGCCAAATCTGCTTAATATGCAGATTTATATAGGACAGTCACTGATCCAGCCAGAGAGGGAAGGGCTGCTCTGGCCTCTCCTGCGCGACTGGGAGCATGAGCTGCATTAAGAACACAGAGAGACAGATGAGCGTACCATAAACCAGGAGCGGTGTTAAACTGATCCGAAAATGAAAAGTACTGCATAAGTACCATGCATTACTGCTCTGTGACTGGACTAGGAAATTGTCATGTTATTCAATCACATGAAAAGCAGTGACAGCAGCCACCAGCATATCCCCTCTGCTCCCCATCTCCAGATTAAATGCAGCCAGCCCAGTGCTGCAAAGTCTGCACCTAAGTAATGCAGTGGGCACAAATTCACCCAGCCTATGCAGAAAGTAGATAGCAAAAGTAGGACAACATAACAGTAGCATTACAACAAAGCAATACTTCTAGAAGGTGATTATGAAACAACAGCATTCTGCGTCTTACACCATGCCAGCGTTTAAACCTGGAAACCTGCTGATCCAGCAGAATAATTCAGAGAACCAACAAATGATCTATCCAACAGGTGCCAACTAGTGAATCTGCCTCCTGCTGAGCTAAAACTGCTCCAACAGCCTCATTCAGTGTGGTCCACCAGTTTCTCTAACAGCTAGAAGAGTTGCAGATGAGGAGGAAAGCGATCTGACAACCCACGGTCCTTACCGGGGGAATTGACTGATAACATGAAACTCAAGTGGGAGATTGTAGATGCAGTGGTGGGCAATGTTGCTGATACCCAACCTGTGGTGCACTTCCGCCATCCAAAATGAAATTAGATGTTCTTTGTGCAGGAAAGGTGAGCTATTAAGTTTGTGCTGTGGTTGCACTAGGCAATGTAGTCAAGGTATATGCAGCTCTGTCCCCTGTGTTAAAATGTATGGAGCAACTGGGACAGGAATCCTCTGTTCCACTCTCTATTCCTCGGCACAGACACTGAGGGCGGATGTTTAAGACCAGATTTTAGCACACTGTGCTGAATGAGCAGCCAGAGGGAGAGAATCTGAACTTTTGTGTGTTTGTCCTGTGTTCCTACAAACCAAGGAAAGATGATGAAGATAGAAAGGGGTACAAGCCACAACAAAGAAATACAGCAACAGGAGAGGTTTACCTAAAGCTGTGTATTAAACTGAGTGAGATTCTCCAGTTGAAAACTGTTTTAACTGGACTGAAGGACTGTTCTGTGCCCTACACAAAGCACCCCATGATATTTAAGAAGCCCTTAGCGGTCTCATAAAAATACATGAGGAACATAAAAGGAGAGAGACAGAAGAGGAAGTTTCTCATCTTCAAGTGTTACAAGGAAAAGTGAGGTCTGGAAATCAGAAAGGGAACAGAGAAGCAAGTGTGGAAAGCAAAGCTAACCATGTGTTATGCATAGCAAGTGCTACAGAAACAGATTGCTAACTGAGAAACTTGTGTTAAGTGAGAAGTGGGATATAAATTGAGTGACAGACTTGATTAAACCAAGTACTGAGTGGGAGACTAAATTATGGGAGTAGAGTTTTCAAAAGGAACGTAGACAAAATGAAGCAGGAGGAGGGGTGGCAATATGGGTAAGAGAGTATTGTGTCAACAGAAAGAAATATTGATGTTCTGGCTGACATAGCAGTCTACTTGTACTGAGAGTGAAACTGCAAACAGAGGTGAATCTTGAACAGTGCCTGGACAGAATAACGTTGTAGCGACTAAAAATTATCTGAACAGTAGGAAATTATTTTGAGAGAGCCTGTGTGGTAGGAATGGGAGATTCAGCTAAGGAGCAGTAAGTGAGATTTTGACCTCAGTTATGCAGGAATGAAATCTGGAAGTAATGCCTTGCTTTTAGTATTAGCCAGCTGCAGATTTCACATTAGCAGAGTAGCAGTTTTGGTCTCTATCTTTTGAAGTAGCACAGGTTGGCTTATACAGTACATTGAACTGTCAGGGATCTGTCAGGGATTAATCTGATTTTAATAACTGGAGTTGAGTAAGAGGGACTAAAGAAAGTATGTAAAATGCAAAGGATTTAATGCAAAGCCCATGGGCCTAAATGGACATTTCCTCTGATGTTAATGGACTTTGGATCAGGCCCCATCTGTCCATGGAGTCTAAGGTCAGCTTTGGCATGTTGAAGAATGTCTGTGGGAAGGCAACAACACAAAAGCATTGGTCTTTAGGGTAGCAGAGTGAAGGACTACAAAATGAGTTCACAGAAACTAACTGGAATTCAACCCACTATGCAAAATGGGAAGGATGCTGGAGGAGTTGCACGATAGCATTTTTCTAGCAAGGTTGACTAAGCCAAAGGGCAGCATGTATCAGTCTGTGAGTGGAGCAGCGCTGCCTAGTGCCAGATATCAAGAGAGGGTGTTAACAAAAATAAAGGACCTGGGAAGGTTAAGAATGAATGGAGTTAGAAATCAGTCTGGGAGGGTGAAGGCAAGAAGCAAAAAAGAAAGAAACAGTGAACAAAATGAGTAGGGACATTTTTAAAATAGACATTCTCTGGGTTTCTGCTGTTTCTCTGGGTTTCTCTGGGGTCTCACAAAGAATCAAGTAATTTTTCTTCTCTGTGCCTGTGCTGTCCAGTCTGTCTATTTAGAGTGGGTCTAAACTCCATGTGAGTCTTTTCACTCACAAGGCATTTACAGGACAGAAAATTCAACCTGCCCTGCTCTTATGTGGGGCTTCCTGGCACTACTTCAGTATAGTAACAAATGAAAATACAGAACAAAACACCAAGACCCTTCAAATTCTGTGAAATACTGCATCATCTTAAAATGAGGAAATTTTTGGCAGGTAACAGTGAGGAAAGAGTTAAAATTCTTAACAATTATTTTGCAAAGAGTTACTTAAATTGAGCACCATTTTATCACGACTGTTCACAGACTCCCCCCTTATTTTCATAGGTGATTATTCATGTTGGCTATACGATACAAGATCTCTCAAAAAATTTTTGACTTAAGCAATTGTTGAGTATCTAGCTACCAGAAAAATCAGGTTCCTTTAATGTGCCTGGTTGTTCTCTTCTTTCTGCCAAACTAAGGTTCAGTTGTTACCTCTGAAAAATCATGAGTCAAATGAGTCTAAGTGGATTTGTAGATGTAGCTGATAAAAAGTAGCATGCATAGAAGGAAGGTTGGAAGGAGAGGAACTTTTTAGCGAGCGAATATAAAATTTATATTTGAAATAAACGTTAGATTTCTGGAGAGAAGCAAACATTAAATTATGCTATTAGTACAGACTCTTCAGCCATCCATCTAGTTTAGTGTCCTGTCTTCAGTAGTGACCTACTCCAGACGATAAATGTGAGGGAGGGGAATGGGAGGACATGAAAGGAAGACAGAGAAGGAGCAGGGAAAGGAATCAAAACAGGCCAATAAAGAGATACGTATAACTATAACCCACATGCATACTGCACACTACTGGATTAGAGAGTGGCTTTCCTCCTAACCCCAAGCTGATGATCAAAATATGCCCTGAAGCACAAGGATTGGTAGCCTTTGTAATTTTGATCCTAGCTTGTGTCAGTGCATATGCTATTCTGTTTCATGTCAATGCTTAATCCTTTTTGATACTTACTAAGCTATTTAAGTCAATAATATCCCATGGCACTGAGTGTCGCATGTTAATTATATGGCTCATAAAACATATAATCTGATATCATTACAAATTTGTTCTATTTTAATGTCACTGAGTGCTCTCTCCTGTTATGAGACAGGGTCAGTAGGTATGTCCAAATGACCAGCCATGTTTTATACATCTCTGCTCTTCAGTGCTGTGGGTCACTGCCCCCAGGGGAGTTCAGACAAAGGAAGGGGTAGCTGCAGTCTGGCAGGGTCTCAGTGCCTGGGTGCCCCCGGGCAGGCTCTGTGTACCTGCTGGCAGCCTGCCTGGTTCCCCAGCCCCCCCAGGGACTCACGGGGACACATGCCTTTCACTGGGACTTTTGCAGGCCACCTAGACGTGAGGTATTTTCCTCTCAGCTTGAAGTGCTTGAGACTTTGGATTTCAGAAGCACAGGTTAGGTCCCCAACTAGGAAAGGGAAGCGTTCAGTACACATTCAGCTCATTTAGCTGCCATAAGCTCACTTCACACAGTCTTTTCTCTGGAGCCTTACCCTACCTTTACTGAGTGAGCAATACCAGGTTTATCGACTGATTTCACAGCCTGTTCTAGATTCCTACACAAGTACACGTGATATAGGCAAAGCCTGGTGGAAGATAACACATGCACAGTCTTGAAGAGCTGAGTACTTCACCTGCAGACCCATACAGAAGCAGCTGCAGCAGCCTGATTTTATGTTTCTCATCTCATGAAAATCCAAGTCCCTCCAATACAGGCCTGAGGTCTAGGTTAGAAACTGAGTGAGCTCCATAAGAGGAGCCTTTCCAGCTTCCTCCTTGAAGCTTTCTTTGCTTGAGAGACACCGCTAAACAATTTCTGAATGCTGACCTATGTCTACTGGCTGCTCTCTTAACTGATCAGTTCCACAAAATATGTATGCTTTTATTGTATCTAAACTCTCCTTTGAAATGTATCAGTAGGATGCTATCAAAAATACCAGCAAGGATTACAGAAATCAGACAAATATTCTGAGCAGTAAGAACAATTTCCTCTAGTTCTGTATCTATAGCAATATTAATAATATTGCATTCAAAGAATTTCAAGTTTTCATTCCTACCTTCTTGAAACTGGCCAATGTCAATTGTTAAGCAGGTGAAGAGCACTATTTCCCACCATTTATATGGCAACAAGGTCATGTTCCGTGAACTCCTCTAATAATTATCCAGTAACAATAACTGGCATGTTAAAATCACCCTCAGATGAGCTTAGCCTCAGAATGTTTCATGTCTATTGCCTCCCTTGGTGGGTGGCCGACAGAGAAGCAGATTTTCCTGCTTCACTGGAGCAAATGAACAGATCTGTGTGTCCAGTGCCGAGTGTAGCTTAATACTGTCTCTGCTGACAGCTCTGCTGACACTGAAAGGGTTACTGTGTGGGTATACGATAGTGGCAAACCATCTTGAACATTCATTTGAACATGGCCATCGCAGTGGAATGTCCAGGGGCTATTTTAAGATTCACACTGTTTGTTTAAACAAGATTGCGTGACTCAATGACTGTTACGTAAAGGATGAATACAGATTTCTCCTTACATCCCAGATATCTCCGCCAATTTAAAATATTGTATGGTATTATACATCACTGATTATTGAATGAATACTGAAAACTGATGCTACATCCTGAGGGGAATCTCCCTCATTTTTTAAACAAGGTCTCTGTCCAGGGGAAGGCTAATACTGCAAAAAAGATGACGGATGGACAGTTTCATGAGCTGAATGCTGTCTTTCACCATGTTGAGAGGAATATGCACAAGCAACTCCCTCATTGCTGTGGGTCACCCATAACCAAAAGGAATGGGAAATGAGCAGTTTGCTTTCTGTGGATCAGTCATTGCCATCTATTGCTACTGCTAAAAAAAAGACCTCCATTTAGTGCCAGCTACAACAAATTTTGTTTCTTTGCTTTTTAAAATGGAGCACAAATCACTGGGAAAACCTCCAATTTAACTCTCACCACCAAAGTAATCATAACATTTGGCCATTACTAGCTCTGTTTTAATTCAACTCAGAGATAAACTTCATGTATCTCACACTATCCATCTTGCGATTCCTTCCTCTTGTCATCTCAGTTGAATTTATGGCACAGTCCTTGGGGAGATACTAAACTTTTTCCATTAAGTTCTCAGGTCTTGGTTTAAATGGCTGTGTATTATTGTCCAAGAATAAGAGTTCTAGACACAAACCTGCACTGAAGTGTATGCAGACACTTGAGATTACAGAGACCAAATCATTCCCTTGGGGAATCTGCCGTTGTACAGTATCTTGAAAGATCAGTCTCAAACTGCAGTTTCTTCATAACAAGGCATCTGTCTGGTCTTGTTTGGTAAAATACTGTGCATGTCTGGTAGCATGTGATAGACTGATCAGTTTGAACTGCTTCAGCTATCAAATCATAACACCCTACCAATTAAACATCAAACTAAGACTGGAGTTATTTAATGCTATCACAAAAAGAGAAAGTTATTTAAAAAATACAGGGGATTTCTTTCTTCCAACTTAAATATAACTTAATAGCATTCTATAAAGTTTGATTATTTTTTGTCAACCTTGCAGTTTGAAAGTTTTGTGTTTTGAAAAGAAGCACCCTGTGCTCCTTAGCCAAGTGGGAGTGCAGCATTATAATGTGCAAAATGACAGAATCATCCAGCACTGGGATTCTCAGTCCTTTTCCTCCTGAGAGATTAGTCTGGATCTGGAAGACCTCACAAGCAACATTTATTCATCACAGCCTCCTGAACCATTATAAACCATGAAGTAGTGTACCTCCACATCACAAATGTCACTGCTGTAATTGGCATGAACTGTCCCCTCCTGGCAGTCTGAGGAAGGTAACGTTTACAGAGCCTGCACTTTCCTGTCCTCACCAGGCAGAAGTCCTTTCAATATAGGACTCAGGCAGGAAGGGTGTATTTTCACTAACAATGTCCATGGTACAAGTACAAAGGAGTAGATGCAGAAGCAATCAGTCTCCAAAGTATTTCACCATCACTTTCAGCAGCGCTAAACTCTCAAATAACACCTGTTAGCAGAAAACACCGGTTTTCATTTTTTCATCTCTGAATCCTCTTGGTTCAGTGCTTCATCTCCTCAGTTTAAACAGTAACTGTTTAAACATGACCTTGACATTTTTAAAGGAACCTGTAAAACCTCTCCGCTGTAAAACAGCCAGATGAACATTTATGCATAGATAAAAAAAATAAACACTTTAACCAAAATTGCCTGAATGTTTATGTGAGGGGAGAGATGGCTCACAGGACTCTTCAAAGAACATTGGCAGCAATTTCCTACCCCGAGTAAAAGAAATTAATTAACACACACATCCTGTTTAACATCAAAAGAAAATCGGGCTCCAAAGAACAATCCAAAGGAGAGGCCCTGTGAGTGTTTACAAACACAGCCTGAGCCAACAAGCGCGGCAAGCGGGTATTTGGGAACCACAGTGAAGCCTCCACCCAGTAGCTGAACCCTCCAGTTTCTCTACGGTTCAGTTCTCCCTGCATGTGATGAACAGAGAAAACGCAGGGAGAAAGATGGGCCTGATTTCCCAGACAGAGCAATAGTGAAACTGTGATTTACACTCCCCATTAACAGCCACAAAGCCTGTGGGAATAAGTGAAGTAAATCATGTTTTACAATGAGAGAAATGAGGCAGAGAGCGGGACAGTGACTGTATCACAACCTCACAGGAGTGCAGCTGCCATGGAAAGGCAGAATTCAGGTCGCTCCTCCAACACGAGCAGGTACAGATGCTTTCCTGTTGACCTTGATTTTGGGTGAAGGCAATGCAGTGGTGCCACTCTGAATTCAATGTGCAGCTCTCACCAGATTTCTCCCCAAAACTCTGCCTTCAGCACAGAGTGCCATTCAGAATTAAAAACTCACTAAACCTTTGTTGTGTTCCTGCAATGCTTTTCTGTGGAGTGGCTGCGAATGCTACTGCTTTCTATGCCTCCTTCCAAGTGTACTTTGTTCTTTGTATCTTGTTAATAAAAATAAAATTCAAAAGAAAAAAGGATGATTCTTGACAGGTTAAAAAAATTACACCCAAGATCTGTCAGTTTGGGTTGGGATCCCCATTAAGAATCCACCACACTGAGTCTGCAGTGACACAGACTTCCTGCCTTTGAAGGGCAGGAGGCAAATACACCTGACTGTGCGGAAACACAAATATTTGCACATTCAGAAGTCCTCGAAGTATCTAAAGCAGTTTCTGTACTGCAGAGGAAAGTATTATTCCCATGTTCAACGTCCTTATGTTACACTCAAAAAGTACTACCAAAAAATACATCACAGCAGCAGAATAAGATGTCAGCTCATGGCCTTTCATTTCTTGAATACTTGCAAATCACCGAAGTGCGTGCGAATACATGAAGCAGAACTGTGTTTCTGGTCACGAAGATGTGGATAAGGTGACTCATGCTGAGGTGTGCATATCTACATGCAAATGGATGGTGTGTAGCCTATGTGTATGTATGTACTACAGTCCCATGAATGTGAACAAAAGCAGACAGATACCATAAACTGTGCAAGGATAGATTAAAGGAATTTTTACATATACATTCCAAGACAAAACAAAGTCAGAATACGTAAAGGCCGAAGATCCAGAGACAACTAACTTAAAGTGAGCTCCCTACAGCAAAGGATAGGCTAGTGGTTGGGTCAGAGAAAGAGTGACAAAGCATTTTATGTTTACATGAGAAAATAAATGCTTTCATTACAATTATGGGCTAAATGTCATTTCGCTTTTGTCTCTGAGTGTGTTTGGAAGAGGACGTGCACTCTGTGATCTCACACAGCTGTAGCACTGGGCTGCCATTCTCAAGGGAAGAGCAAGATCTCCATGGAAATCACACCTGCTGGCTGTAAATAAAACCTGCAGAATTAATATCTGTCCCATCTTTGGCAACTATCTCTCTTCCTAGACAGGCATGGAGGCAGGTGAAAGCACAGTCTGGACTGTCCCTGACTCCACTGGATGGCCCCCAAGCCAGGGCTGGGGCAGTGTCAGCCCAGGAGCTGAGGTAATTCATTTGACAAATGAATGATGCCAGCTGAGGACTTGAAAATCCTATTCCTAGCTCACACTCCCCTTCAGCAGAGGGAACAGAGGAGTTAAAAACTTATTTGTATTGCACGCCACTAGAAATACCATTACTGAGTGAAACTCACAAGTTTTACAAGCAGACACAAAACTTTTGGAGCTCCCACATGATGCCATTTCTTTTGCTGCAATAGGTTGCTTTGAGGATAGCATTGTATCATGACTGTATTTTTTGTCAACAACTTAGACACTCTCTAAACTTAAATATTGCCAGTTTATTTCAATCTATATCTTTGTCCTTTTGACTAGAGGGTATAATCCTCTTGTTCTCTTGGGACGGTCTGCACTTCTTGGTAACTGAAACAGTTTCTTCCGCATTTTTTAAAGCATATTTACCAAGATTGAGATCACAAAGGTGGCTGCCTAGATCACCAGTTTTTGGGGCACGTGACAGTTCAATACCACTGACAACAGATCTGCTTTACTATGAGTAACATTTGTTCTTTTCTGTATATAAAACATTGTGATGGACACAGTTTTGAGCTATGACTCCCATACAGCTGATTTAGAGATGCAGCCTTTTTACAGACCCCATGCGCACCTTGTGCATTAAACTTCTATGTACTTGTTTGTCCACCTGCTAACAGGCCAAACCTGGCAGAAATAGATCTAGTTGCCAGAGACTAGAATCTGGCCTCTTGTGTTTGCAATGCCTTTCTCCCAGCTAAAGCTTTGCTAGTTATAAAGTTTATAGCCAGTAGAACAGCAAGTGTGCTGTTACGTGAAAAGGACACTTACTCTCAATGGTTTCTGGCTACCATCCCACCATTTTAGCATAATGTTTTACTCAAACACACACCACATGGTTCCTCTAGCCTTAGGCCAGTACAAATGCAAAGCCCAGCAACGACATTCAGAAATCAGGTTTCCAGCATAACTTCTCCAAATGCCAGCACAGGCCAACAGTCAACAATGTCCTGCACACACTGAACTTGTGTGCAACCCTGTCCATGTGACTTGCTTCTGGAACTGTTTTAGGGACAGGAGCAGAGGACAAGCGACATTTGGGACTTGCCTGTGGCTTTCAGCACTGCCTTTGGGGAATGATATTTGTGGGGACCCATCCTCACGTGAATCCATCCCGCGCAAGTGAGAGCATCAGTATGGCAAGATCTCAAGTCCTACAGACAGCAGTGAAAAGGCAACGTCATCAGGAGCTCACAGTACACAAAACCATGAAAGATGGTCCAAACCCAATGGCTTCAGATTTCTTTGTTAACAGTCAAAAAATGTTAGTAGAAAGGAGCAGAGCCTCAGCTGAACTGCGTGCTGCACTGGAAGAGTTTTGTCCACCAGTCAGGTGTTTGAGAAGAAAGCATCGCCGGGAGACAGCTAGTGGCAGCTGCCGCCCTCGCCCTGCGGAGCTGCTGCCAAGTCTGACCAGCAACGCGGCAGTGAACGCTCACTGCGACCCTGGCTAGGGCTGGGAAACTGCACACAGAAATCTCTTCCAGGTGTAAAGACCCCAGCTGCCAAGATCTGTAGACTGCCCGAGGATTAAAACCACATCCACAACAATAATTTTAGACAATTTAATCCTGTGGTTTAATTAGCTAAGAAACCCCTTCCAGTTTAAGGGGTTATGAATTACTCGCATTGAAAAACTATATTCCTTTCAATCAGCTTCAGCTTTTGTTGTTCTCTGCACCTGTAAAACCCTCTTTGTGCTCATTTGCCAGCGTTCCCTTGTTAAAGTCTAACCTTACAATAGGATCTTGAAGCAGGTGACCCTGCCTCCTCCTCATGAATCATTTCCTCTACTGAACGGTTATGGTGCCTTCTTGGAGGTAAACAGAGCTCTTTGGAGATGGGCTGCTTATTTGCACAGGTCAGCAAGTATTTACAGAGTGATGTACAACGATAAAAGAAGATAATAAGAGAGTTGCAATAATAAGTCATGCCTGGACATCATTACATAGGCAGAACTCCTCATCAAGGCAAAAAAATATTTAGAGAAAGGACTCTGAAGAAATCTCTCTCTCTACCTTTGCTGTGTCATTTACCTCAATGGAGGAATCAGAAACCATCATTCAGATTCAGTTTACTAGGATTAAAGAGAATTTTGGCAGCTACAAAATTATCACTCAGTAATTTTTAACTATTTAAAGGAGAATTGACAGATACCCATGAATATATTTGAGGAAAATACCTGATTTATGCAAGATAGCCAAGTATATATTTTCAAATTTAATACCTAAGAATCTATTTAAAAGAGTATTTTAATACTACATATAAAATGGAGGGGAAAAAACACAAGAGAAAATGTGGAAGCATACCTCACCATCCCATAATTCACTTAAGAAATTTTTCCTGAAAATTACTGCAGGTTTAACAGCAGGCCGGGCTAGCTATAAGGTACTCATTCCTTTTGTGTCCATCTCAGAAAACTCCTGCTGCAAAACATTTCTAAGCATGAGGATGTACTACAACAAACAAACCAATTAACCCATCTCAATGATTAATTTCTTGTGTTTTTCAGAAAACAATGATGCTATACTCTGTTTGTATATAGACTGTAACAGAAGAGAAATCAAAGTCCCAAAAGCATATCTTTCAGCACCCAGGAGAAGTCTACTGTGACTTAACGTTTTCCAGGCTGAAGGTGCCACTCACTTCCGTCAGGTGTCACACCAGAGGCAGGAGAACCTCTAACCACTGGTTTTAGCAGTTTGCCTACACAACCTTTGCTGAAAGCCCAACCTCCACAAAGAGTATCTCTATAGGATCCCTTGAAATAGCTCTCTACTTGGAGAGGGTAATAAAGGGAAATTCAGCATACCTATTTAGGAGGAAAAAAGAAAAGAAAAAAACCTCCAAAGAGATCTAAAGTAAAAAGAGACAAAACTCTGGGAAGTGGAGGTGTGTGGGAGAAAGTACTTCCTCAAGTAATGGCCCCACTGTTGATGAGTACAGGATGTGCAAAAAATCAGGCCAGATCTGATGGGGAGGTATTCCAGCATAAGAGAAATTCTTGAAACAACAAACACACGGTTCGCACTTGAGAAATAAAGCCGATCACGGTTACTGTAGTTACACAAGCGCACACTGCCCCCAGAAGGCAGCATCCCGCACTTTTCCACTCCTGCTTTTTTCTGCTGCTTCTCGTTTGCCTGCACTAATATTTATTGTAGATAAATGTCAAGTGACGTTTGCGAGGAAAAAAATCCCAGCTTTATATGAAGTGATGGACTATGAGCTGACCATTACTATTCACAAGTAAGAAGGGCAACAAGGATAGCCGAATATATGGAACGCTGCTCTAACAGAGTAGATTAAGTAAACTGGGACTCTAGATTAGAAAGGAAACAAATGAAAAGTGATGTGAAACTTGCACGTAAAATAATAAGGGGATTCAGAGGAATAAAGAAGAGAAAGCAACTGTGATAAATGTCATAAACATATACTTTCCATTAAGAAACTAGCCCTGGTATTTTTTCCCGGAATTCACCAAACCAGGCAGTTTTAGACTTGCTAGGTGAATATCAGGCTAATAGCTCTTAGAATAGCAGACTGACACGGTCCTCCAGAGTTCCTCGCATCCCTACTGCCACCTTGGGCTCCCAAGGAGTACATTGGGGCCAGCCTTACCTACAGAAGCACACTCCTCCCCCAGTGGTCTGCCCTGACCTCCACTGAGTCACAAGCAGCACTCATGGCCATTTCTACCCCATCAGCCAGAGCCTTGGGCTATGAAGGTGGCATGGACTGGGCAGAACTGAGCTGGTACTTCCTGAAGGGGTTGGTTAAGGTCTCATGATCCCGAGCTGGCTCTGAATGCTCCCTCCAGCCATCAGCTGCGCCTGCACAGGTTGATCACAACCCTCAGCAGAGGTAGCTTGGAAGAACCAAGGGAACCCAGCCCAAGATACCAAACTGGCTCCCATCTTCCAAGCAACTTTTTTGCATCTTCTTCTCACTTGGGTTATATTTATTGATACATTATTTTCCTCTGCAGCCTGAAAGACCTTTAAAACATTTTCCAGACTTCCCTTCTGCAGAACACAAACATATTGACAGTAATGTAATTCCCTTTGCTGTTTCCTAACAGGCATAAAATGTTGAATTCTGGTCCCACAAGACACTTTGCTGTAAACAGGCCTCGGTGTTTTCATAAATCCACTGTTCAGTAACAGCACAGGCAGTGCTGTTGGAAAAGCAAAGGGGAGCGATCCAGAGGGATGCCTGACACATGTCAGCCGGGTGTGATAAAGGACAGTCTGAGAAGTCCAACAGCAAGCACACACTCGGAAGAGCGACGGAAACACTCGGATGCGAGCGCGAAACCCGCTTGATCCCAGGCAGCGGGACAACACGGCGGCGGAAGGAGCCAGGAGACGGGGGCCACGCCGCGGCCGCAAGGGGGCGCCGCCGCCCGGTCCCGCCTGCCCGCCCGCCGCTCGGCCCGTCCCGTCCCGTCCCGTCCCGTCCCGTCCCGTCCCGTCCCGTCCCGTCCCGTCCCGTCCGGTCCCGTCCCGTCCCGTCCCGCGGCTGGGCGGAGGGAGCCCGGGGCCCGGAGGGGAAGGAACCCCTGTCCGTCACCCGGGCTAGGCGGCCCGGCACCTGACGTGGCTTGCAGGCTGTTTTCTGTCTGCTGCTCGGGTGTGGCCAAAGCCACAAAAGGAGTTGTTTGTATGGGCAAGGTATTCAAAATCTTACAGGGCAGAGACGTCTTTTGAGCTATGCTGTGTGTCCTTATCAGTCTAAGAAATTTTACTCAAAAATGTTAAGGACAGAACCTGTTCAAACCTGTTCAAAAATTTACACTGACAGAAACATTTAAAATAAGATCACTGGGTTTATGCAGGCTGTACAAATTATATCAGTTTGGATTTTCTGCTGTCCTAACAGCAGCTCAAGATTCCTATAAATCCAAAATCCAAGCTTTGCCCCAATTCAGCCCCAAGCACAGACCATGGTGCAGATGATGTGAATTCAGCACCTGCCCACGCCGTAAGGCTTGGTATGGCTCTGAGGTGTAGGAGGGAACGTCTGGGTGTGGTGCTTGCCTTCCTCAAATAAATCACGGTTCTTCGCAGTCTAATTCCTGCAATGCCCCAGCAAGTAATCAACAATAGGGAATCTCCTGTAAGAAAATTGCAAACTCAACGAGGAGGAGGAATTGATCAAAGAGCAAAGGGACGATACAACATGAGACATGGTGCATTTCTGTGACAACATCCAGTTTAAACGTAACAGGCTATGAGAGCTCATCATTCTTGAAAAGTTATTTTCAAATAAGGGATCTGTTTGTGAGCTAAGGCACCTTGCAAGAGTTGTGACCAGTAAGACAATATCAACGCCATCAGACAATTTACATTCGTAAATATGGGCCTGGAGCTGTCGAATTTTCAGTTGCTGGCTCCACAGTAGCCTCAGACAAGCCCTACACTTCTTGCTTCAAACTCTTTATCTGCAAGATGATGATAGCACTTATCTCTCCTATAAATCACATTCCGGGCTATGACAGACAACTGGTATATAAAGAACGAAGACTTGTTAACAGTCACTGAAGTTATGCCAGCTAGCAATCCCTCAAATCCATTCTGTTCTTGCTGTGGGTGTATTCATTTAGCTAATGAATATCAGTGTGTGGGATTAACCAGATAAACCTGTAGCCAGTGAGAAATGAATGCTATGCAGGGTGTGCATCCCTCTCAGCAATCCGTGACTAATATTTGTTTCTACTAGAGTGTATGCTTTTCATAAACTCCAGAATAATAAGCCCCAGTTTGCTCAGGAGACTTAATTTTTCTAAATTCAATACTCTGGAGGTGGTGGCTCCCCAAGTGGCTTACAAAGGACACACAAAAATCAGGGAGAAAATCACTTTTGCTGTGTTGAACCTAAACGTACATCCCCATTGCAAACAGGAGGAGGGGCTGTTGTTTGCAGTTTAGAGTTCCCAGGGCTGTTTGCCATGGCCAAGGGAAATGTTTACTACAGATGTAATGTGTTACGTGCTGTTGATTTTAATTGCTTTTCAAAATGTGAAGACAACTGTGATATTTGGAAGAGACGGATGAGCTGCACTAATAAGCTCTGTTCTGCAGCAGATCTAGGTCAGACTGTGCCATGCAGGCTTCTCTGCAAAATTTTGCCAGCACACTGGGAAGTGGGGAAGGAAAGGAAGGATCTTAGGCATGCCCTACCCAGCCAAAGAAGCGAGCCTGATTAACTGTTTATCTTGGAGCTGTATCAACAGAGGCCTATGTCCTTTCTTATAAGATCCTACAGTAAAAGCAGCTAGCTATAGCTGCAGAGCTATGGAGCTACTACCTCAACCCTTACTGTGAGTAAAAACAACACTGAACATCAGACCTGGCAAGTTATTTGGTCCAATTGAGAACTATCTTGGGAATTAGTGGCTTAGTACTGGTGCTAGAAATGGGTAGTCAGCAATGCAACTTGGTTGAGGACTCAGAGGGGTTCCTCAAATCTTTGGGAGCACTCCAGTTCCAGGCTAATGTCCATCTGGAGGCTGTTCCCAAAAGGTTCCAGACCCCGGTCCCAGCTGGTGATGTATGAAGGAAATTCATTACTTCCTTCCGCTGGGCAATTGGTATCCTGGGATTTTGACTCACCTAGAAGTGGGCTGGAGGTGCAGTGCCGGGGGGGGGGGCGATTACAGCTGGGTGCTCTTTAGCGATGGGAAATGGTGCAATTTGCTTCATCCAGCCCCTTGGAATCCCGTGCGTAGGCTTCTTCCTGGGGTTTGCGTGGAGTCTCAGCCCCAAATGTGGAGTGCGTTTCTCACTAGCAAGAGATAAACCAAATGAGAACGACATGTCAGAGGGTTAGGAAGCTTTGCTTCAGCAAAGCTGCACTGCAGAGACCCCACAGCCAGCTTTTTTTTTGCAGCTGTGAGCAAACCTAGCACTAAAATCAGAAAAAAATATCATCAAGGCAACTAGTGGAAACTGGCAGATTCAAATAGAGTATTGGAGCAAAGCTACTGGTCTCATCCTGCCACTACTGGGTAAATGGATGCTTTACAATAAAACTGAATGTAAACAGGATTTTCAATCATGGCTCTCTGTTTCTATTCCTCCATTAGAGCTAGGTGTGACTTCTCTGCGTGCAAGTTGCTTAGCTCAAACTGCTGCAGCAGAAGTTACATGTTTATTTAGAAGTACAAGCAGGTCACAAATACAGACTGATTTTTCCGAAATGCTTGAGTTCCCAGTAATTTCAAAGCAAGCTGTGGATGTTCAGTATCTCTGGGGAAAAATAAAAAAAAATCATTCTGCTTTCACGTGCCAAATATTAATTCTTGGAAGATTGACTTCCACATACTGGCTCACCTCTTGTTTGACCTCTCTGAGACCTGTTTTCCTCCTCTGGATTATGTAAATAATAATGATATCTTGCCTTGTAATTTGGCTGAATAATACTATGTAAATAATAGATATGATTAATTGCTGTCCTCACACATCAGGAACAGGCAAATCATTAATTTCACCATTTCTAAAGATTGTGGCTTTTGAACTCTTTTAATTTGACAAATGGGTTATACCGAAAAGCCTAAACACTTGCAGTTACACATACCTTGCTGAAATTATAGCCAAAGCCATGGTCCTACTGACATGAACATTGCCTGCGAATAAACAGGCACTTTGGATTTCTTTGCATGAACAACAAGACGCAGGGCTGAATGGAGACAAGTCCGTGCTGGCCACCTTCACCACCCAGTCCCAGGTGCCAGTGCAACATGGGACTCTGCAAGTTCTACCTGCCAGGGTGCTGCGTGCACCTCCCCGGCCCCAGGGCTTAGGTGCTGCCTGTGCTCCAGGTCTGGGCTGATAGCACTCGGCTGTAATCTGGGTTCACGCTGTGAAGCCGGGGCCTGCCCTGCTCAGGAGCGGTGCTGAAAATGCGACCCTGGGCTTTGGTCCGTGCCCAAGCTGTGTTGAGGGTAGGCATGTGCCTGGTCTCTCACCTCCCTGACGACCTCCTGGCCTGACCTCAGAAGTGCCGCTACGGGCTCACCCGTCAGTGGGTTACCCTCACTGCGCCTGCCCTGCTCACCACGCTGGCCGACTGCGGTCCAGCCGGGGTGGGCACAGCCCTGCCTGCCCTGGGGTGAGTCCCCGCTGCCAGCTCGCCTCCCCGGGGCTGTGCCTGCCCCTGCTGCTGCCTGGCACCCTGGGCTTCGGAGCAGCCCTGTTCCCTTCTTGCAAAGGGATCAGAGATGTAAGAAAAAAGTTTCCGGATTATTTTTTATCTTGGACAAACACATCTATTTGACTGCTTTGGGTGAGAAGAAGACCCTTCATACTTCTTATGCCTATGATGACCTAGCTTAAACTTTATTGTGAATTAATAAAAAAATTTGTGTATAGATGGAAAGTTTTCCCAGAAACTCTGCTCTTACAAGGCAGCTGCCTAGCTGATCCTCATGTATGAACTACCTATGTCTGGGAAATAAACAACGAAACATCCTGTAATCTAAAATGGAGACTGCTGAGTGCTTTCAGCCCACGTACACCCCACCAGCTCCTCGCCACACGCACTAGCTGGCATGCTGCAGAAGTCTGTGGAGGTGCAGCCCCTGACTCACGGAGACACTGCAACAAACCTGCCTTGCCCATTACACTGGTAGGGCCCAGGGTAATAAACACACCGCCCTGGCATCTGGGCCATACTGGCTTGCCTTTGCTGAGACAAATGGAGCAATGATGAACACCGACCAACATTCACCTTGTGTCATCCAACCCCAGGCAAACACGCTCAGGAGAGAAAGCAAAGTTGTAACTCACTGTTGTAGGCACTGCGTTGTGTACTATCTAAAGAGGAAAAGACAGGCGGAAAATCCTCTTCGCTGGCTCAGTAAGGAGATACTCGTTGTCACTATACTGCATAGAGGTAAGATTCAAAACAAATCTACTACTAGCTAACCATTTAGACATAGTCACTTAGAAATGGTACTTCACTTAGCTTGTACTTTTTGAGGGAAGGCATTGGCTCCTCTGCTTGTCTTGTGTTTGTACAGTAATTAGCACACTGGGGCTTTGATCTATAACCAATGTTCCTGCAGCTATTCAATAGCTGAGGCACTTAAGAGATACCAGAAAATTGCCCAGTGCAGCTGGCAGATAACCTCACTGTTGTCACACGTCAGACTAAGGACAGAATAGGACAAAGGCAATAACTTTGAAAGAAAGGTAGAGGCACAATGGTAGGATAGTTTTGTGCTGTGCCTACACCCTACATAATCTGAATTAAAAAAAAAAAGAAAGCTTTTGAATGGTTGCTCTCTTTTAAAAAACAGACATTAATTACCACATTAACCTAAATGGAGAATGATGGAATCTAGAATGACCATTGTTTTTCTAAGTAGTTTAACTTTAAAAAATGCTAGTCTTCCTTTTGCGTAAATACAGCAGTCAAGAATCAAAACCTTACAATATTAATGGTGCAACCCAAAGCAAAAAATACCTTATTTCAAGCCCATGTGTACCTGTAATACACTGCAATCATCTCACCTATTGCATGATGATTGATTGCCGAGATTTTCCATATTATTAGTTTTACTCTGATTTACTAATTTTCTATAGTTATACTTTTATAACACATTTTGGTGTTTCTGAGGCCAAACATTTTGTTTCCAGTGTCTTCTCTAACTAGTCATAGTTGAATGATGTGACCGATTAGAACAACTACGTCGCATGGGGTATTTCCATTATGTCTTCAGCCTGTGCCTAATAGCACTGTTTTTCTTACTACAAAATATTTTGGTTTCCTTGAAGAACTCCAGTGACAGAGATGAAAACAAAGATTAAATTATCCAAACACAGATGCTCAAAAGCAAACATACAAGACCTTCAGTATAAGGATCCTTAGAAGAGTAATGCCTTAATTTACTAGAGAACAAATATTAAGAATATCAGATTAAGGGGACATGCTGAGCCTCAGATTTCATCCCTGGTTACTGAAGGAAGCCACTTCATAAAATCCTGTTTCTTAAAATGACTGATTTTCTCAGTGAAACAGCGACAAGTTTTTTGCCTCATTTCGTCATTTGGGAAGGTGCTCCAGACCAATAACTGTGATCATCAGAGAACTTTCAATTTCCAGCCCAAACATACTCACAACCAGTGAACACTGTCTGTACAGTCTGTTCCAGGGGTTCCCCTAAGTGACATTTCTTGCATAAATAGCTTCTGCCACGTAAATGCCAATGGAGACGTACATCTTTTCCATCCAGTCATATTTATAACCTAAATAATTCTTCCAAACTCTTCAAACAGTAGTATACCCTTCCACTCATTGGGTACACAGCTCCCTACAAACTCACCTACCCTCGTTAACTGCTTTTTATTTCCTTGGATCCTCTGGTTTGTCTCTGTATTTTTTATCTTTTTGTCTGAATACACATACATACAGTGTTAGCAGATTCACCAGCTATGTGCAAAGGAAGGAAGGAAGCCTCCTCCCAGCCTTTAGTTGTACACCAGGCCTTCGTCCTCCTCGCACGGAGGAGAAGCTGCAGGTGACGCAGCACATGAACAGAGTTCAGCTGGGGGAGAGATCTTCAACACAACAGACTGACACTTGTTGAGCCTGACAGACAGCTAACATTTCTGACTATTAACAGAATTTGCATGTACCCGCACTAAAAGATTATGTTTTATGTTGATTCAGGGAATTAATTTGAATAGATTTGAACAGATTTGGTTGGCACTGAAAATAAATAATGTCTCTACAAAACATCGCAAGAATCGTAAGAACAGAAAAAACCTTAAATTAATGGGCTGGATATTTTAAATAACCTACCAGTAATGAAGGTGCTTAGAGCCATTGTGTGAGTCAGTGGCAGAGCTGGTAGTAAAATTCAGCTTTGCAACTCATGAATCAAGGGTTCCTCCGAGGCATAAAACTGGCTCCTACAGTAAAGCAGCTTATGTGTGTTTTCAGGGTGAGAGAAGAGATTGGAAACTGTGCTGATCACCTAACTCTCAGTTACCAGCCAGGTCAAAAGGCAGGATGCCAAACTGGGTAGATCAAATACTTTCTTCTATGATGACACTCTCAAAAGCATGTGAAATATATAACTGTCTTAACAGAGTCTGTAACGGACTAGACCTCTCATTATCCAGGCAACTTGAGTAGGCATGTCAGTTATAACTAGGTAGCTGTGAACTTCCCAGTTGATCAAAACCAACTTTTTAATTAGCTTCTCATATTCTCTCATTCTTGTCTTAGCCTGAAGAAAAGGAAAACCCCACACTGACACATGAGAGAGCGTGAAAATAGGCACAACAGAAAGCACAGCATTGCTTAATGAATTGGGAAAGGAATGAGAATACCTGTCTCATAGCTTTTTGTTTACAAGGTCTTTCCTCCAACCCTACTTAGAGAGTGTGTACTTGCCCTACTTTTCCAATTATCTCAGGCACCAAGTAACGAAGGAGTAGATTCAAGCCGGAAGCTGAGGAGGGTAATTTTTAATGTCCACTCTGTGTTTAAGAATAGGATCCATGTACCTCTGTTTTGTTTAATTGTAAGTGAAATTGTCACTTACAGGTATAAGCTAACTTTATATAAACCAGATTTAAAGCAACTGAACCTGTTTACACTTGAAGCTGCAGCAGCTTCATGAAATGTGTTCAGCATTCAGCTAACCTGACCATACCTTTCTGCTTACTTACCTTCTCCATTATGGATATCCTGCAATAAAGTAAAGCACCATAAATGAAAAATGATTGGACACAGTGAATATATTCTTTGCATACCCACGCACTAAGGCACTTTCTGCCTTAGGAAAAGGGAAAAAGAACTGAAAAATACCTGACAATTCATTACACATTAAAGAATTTCAATGACTCACTCGTTTTAAGAGTATGATCCACAGATGGTTGATTAAATAGGTAGGCATTCCTTCTCAAAGGCTGATATGGTATGAAAAAATACTTAAATCACACTACAGTGGCTTCTGAATACAACTGTTTTTTCAGAGGCCCATAACCTTTCCTCAGTTCTATAGGAACACTAACCCTCACCACAAACACATGCAAGATCTGAGAACGAGTGTAAGGATAAATGAATTAAGTAAATAAAGTTGTAAGTAGCTGATCAGTTGAGCACAAAGATTGTGGTTTCTCTAGAGTCACTTGCTCAAGCCGCTGTCAGTAACGAAACTGGAACACAATATCACATAGCACGTGAATCAGCACTGTCAAACGTTCACCTTTACACTGGCAGTTATGTACAAAGGTGCTAGCCTGCAGCCAGAGTTTCTCAGTCTCTGCAGAAGACAAGGAATCATTCATTGCTTTTCTTATTAGAAATATCCTTCCCCTATAACATTCAGGCTCAAATTTCAATTTCAGACACATTAAAGCACAAAGAGTGTTGATGTGGCTGAGTCTCGTTTCCTTACAATGCCATTAACAGTTTTCAGGAATAGATTTAGATTAAATTATCTGCACCGCCAACATTCTTCCCAGCAGAGTAGAAGGTGGGAGTAGACCTGATCTTCTGGTTGGCTTCCATCCACAGAACATATGGAGAGCTCCAAATATAGTTGGCACATTACCAGGTATTCAACATATTATGAGATACTGCTACTCTATATTCATGAAGTCCCAAACAGAAGAATGTACTTGCAGTACAGCTGTATCGTCCCATCTGCAACAAACTAGCTCCTTGAAGGTTAAACACTCCTTCAGAGAGGAAGGAGATAAGCCATCCTATAAAGGAAGCTTTAATCAGCAATAAATACAATGAAGGAAAGTAAGATCATTCTGTTGGAAAGCAGTCTGAAAGGAAACATGGAACCATTTCCTCCTAAACCCACACACTCACCGTGCTATTCGTTCCCAGGGCAAGTATTTAGCTGCAGCTGCTAAGAGTCACATTATCAGTCACATTATAAGGTGAGATCAGCTCCTACTGTTTCCTATGGTACTCATGCAAAAACTTGATAGGAAACAAACTGAAGGCAAAGATGTTTGAAAAGTTGGGAGAGAGTTTCCAAAGATGCATCTGCATTTTGGTGCTTTTTTCCCAGCCGTACTCATGCCGTAGACAACAGAAACCTATGCAAGCAAGGTAAGGCTGCTTTACCCATTATTTCTGTGAGTGGCGCCAGAGAATTGCGCGGGAAATGCATTGAGAACCGGCAGGAGGAAAGGCCATCTTCCTGTTTAATAAGAATGCTGCCTGACACAAACACTTCATTCAAGAGCCTCATGGCTGCAGAGATTAAAATGCCCCAGAGACAGAAGGACACTGAATAACTTAGGGTTTGGCAAATTCACCTCCTGAACGTTGTTGGTTGCCAAGAAAATTCATTCTGACTCACCAGCAGCCATATGTATTGTTCAACGGAAGGATATGAATATGTGTAGTACTTGCATTGATGGCCATTAAAAGCAGTTAAAAATTTCCAGTAGTTTTAGTAGATTTCTATCCGCCCTGAAGAATAGTTCTGGTTTTCAGAGGAGACCTTAGGCTCACTGAATGCCACTTGTCCAAAAAGACCTGGTGGGTGGCCTGTCTGGGAAAAAGAGAGCAAAAGCATGGAAGCGGAGGTGACCTGGTAATGTGTCAGCAAGGAGTGGCCGGCCTGAAAAAGACAGTACGGAGCAAAATGGGATAAAGGCATATAATCAAAGGCTACTTTGCTAAAACACTTCTGTGCTGCAGAGCTTTTTTTTTCTTTTTTTTTTATCCTGTGCAGCAGAAACCTTGAGGAAACACCACCTGACATTCCCAGGCCTGCTGCTTAGTGATTGTTGACACACCTGTCAGGTTATTTCATCACAAAATTTGTCCCCTTAATTACTAAATTAAGTTCAGAGAATGGCTGCTTCTGCACGTGTGTTCTCAAAAAGATTTCCAAAGGGAACAAAACCAAGCGTTAGCAGCGTGGATGTTCAAACTCTCCTCTGTTAAAAACATCTTTGGCTTTGCACATCTGAAACATCTTCTATCTTGGACAGCATCATGCTCTTCACATAGTCATTAGTCAAATTACACAGCATGTCTAGGTGGTAAGTAGGCTTTATAGTCCACTGAACGGATATGTACAGTGAGAAACTGAAACATTCTGACTTACCTAAATCAACAAAGCAAGACGGTAGTAAACAATTCAGATCTACATAACATTTTCCTACTTTGCTTGAAGTTACACTTTTAGGTTAACTAGCAGAACTCTTCAACTATGTGTCCAAAACCAAATCCCTTCATTCCCATATGTGTGGGACCTTCCCATTCTACACTGGCCAAGCCGGAAAGCATCGGCTTCTTGCCATTAAAAAAAAATAATCAAACTATTATGTTTCAAAAAAGTTGTCTGCATGTCACAAGTTTCTGTCTCCACTAGTTGCATGCTTTGAACAAAATTGTAAAATCACATCCAATGAGGATACATCCCTTGCATCTGATAACTTACCACTTCCCTGGAGTCCACACTCCAGCTGCTGATGTCTGTCTACATAAGGACTGAAGCATGCCAACGGTATTGACAGGGAGATGAGATAAATGGCCGAGACACACCAATATATAGCAGGGATCATACAGGTATCTACATCCCCTCAAAAGCTGGAACAAAGGAAAGATTAAGATTTTTCTCTTACTGGCACGGGCACCAGGGCAGGACTGCCCAGATTTGGAGCCCAGAAATATTGCCGATCTTTGTAAATAAAAGAGCTCAGCCTGATTTTTTGCTGAGAATTTACTGCTTGTTTTAATGTCCCCACAAACTATTTGGCAGCAGCACAAAGGTTTCTTCAGACAGCTGTGGGACACTACTGAGCACTTCACGCTCCTAGCAACGCACTAATTCCCTAACCACTGTATAATTAAGGGCTTTGTTGAAGGCTAGTGGCATATATGTGCATTTGAAGGGCTACACCTTTTTTCATAGGTCAGGCTGACACGCACCAAGAAAAAAGCCTAATTTCTAGCCAAACTTTTATGTGCAAAGGTGGATTCTTTAATAGTGCTTCATAGCTGCTGGAGGTGTAGTCCATCGCCAGCCTGCTCCACTTGCCCTCCCCTTGGTACGTAACTATTCTCTGCATTTGCTTTTAGTCACCATTAAAGCCCCAGCACTCAGTTAAGAGAACTGACTTGGCTCTCTCGAGATCAGAGCAGCTAAACATTGAGCCTTTTGTTCTCATTGTGCAGTGAAAAGAGAACGAAATTCCCGAGTGGATGATTCTATCTTATTTGATCATCGTTTATAATTTCTTCCTTTGTTTCCTGTCATAGATTTCCCTGGGAAAGAAACAAAGAAGCTTTCCCTGCCTGGTGTGTGATTTCCCTGCCCTTCTGCTGACAAGCCAGATGGTTGGTGCTGACTGGTGATAATATTACACTCTATGCAAGAGGCAAAGGGGAAATGACCTGTCAGCACTCAAATAATAAAACTTGAACTGCCACATTTCGCTGCTGATGACTTATTTGTATTTCTGTCTTTTTAGAGCCTTTTTCACCGTGGAAAATCCTGAAGAAATTTTAAAATACATTCAGGAATTAAAGGCTGGTTCTACCAACTTTTTGTCATGCAGGTGCTTCACGAAAATCTGCACTAAAATCATGGGGATGACTCATATGAATGTCTGTAGAGGCAAGCATCATTCTTCTATTCTAAGTAGTAAATGCTTTTACTGAGTGCACTATATGCATTGTCTGCAAGATGGGAGGTTACATCTGTAAAATAGGCATCAGGAGACTTGATAAAAATTTTAAACAACTTGAGTGACAAACACAGGTCACCTTCAGATACCTAACTTTTTATTATAAGTGCCATTTCATGTTCCAGCAACATATGAGAATTACTTGAGATATTATCAAGCCTCTGCATTTTTCCAGTTGATCACTATCTGGTCCCTTCATGTACAGATATTTCAGAAGATTTAAGGAATTCTGGCTCAGGCTTTGATCTATGTAGACAGAAAGATAAAATATTGTCTAAAAGGATTTTGGATGAGTTTTCTGAAAATCTCCACATATAGAAAAAAAAAAGAAAAAAGAAAAAAACATTTTGTAATCAGAGACTAGCATGTTAAATGAAATTACACAGCTCACAAGGCTGTATAATAGAGAAGCAACATTCTGGGCAAGTATGGGCATTCCAACCTGCTGGTATAGTAGAAACTATAGACTGACTTTTCTACACTGACTAAAACCCCTTGAGGCTTAATGTAATTTAACCTGCTTTTCTTAAGGAAGTATGTTCAATGTAGGTTTTGGCAACATTTTATTTTTCACACATGATGAATTAACCAGCAAAACATCCTGCCCTTTCTCACACAGATGAAATAAACTGTATGATTTTCCATGAGAGTTTTTCTCCTCAATAAAAGATTAAAAAAAATAAAAGAAAAAAGAAAACATGGACCAAAACTAGATCTAATGTCTGTTGAAAACATTCTGTTTGGCAGAATATTCATTGTTACGGGAATTGAAACGAGATACCAACTTCTAACATGGTTGTGTGTGAGATTTTGCATATCCATCATATCTGCAGTTTTGGGTGTTTTTCATAACCATAAGTGCCCTCACTGACTAGGATGACTTAAAAACTTCAGTCACTTACTACTCCATGTCTTTCTGGCCAATAAAGGAGGTTGGGTGAGAAAGGCACAGGGCTGAAACTCATGGCATTCCCAGAAAACATCTCTGATTCTCTCACAGATGCTCTGCAAGACATCAGGCAAGTCAGCGTCAACCTGCTGCAAAATCCAACTCTGGATTAGCTTTATGCATCACCTTTCGCCTATAAAATGACAAGAGTGCCTTTTTAGAATAGAAAGCCTTCAAGGCAGGGAGGGTGACTTAGTAAGTAGTCGTAAATTTTCTGGCAGGTTGGAAGCCTGACTTCAGCACTGGCCTCTAGGCAAAACCTTAAAGGTAGCGCAAGAGATAATAACAAACTTTGCTGCAGCTTTCCTGTGAAGCATCTGGGTGCTATCAGTGATTGTTATCTGACTCTCTTGTCTCTTTGGTGGCTACTGCATTGCTTGCAAAGTGCTAAGAGTTAAACCTGATGATGGTAGTTTTATATACCCACATGAAAAAAAGTAAAAGATTTCAGATAACTGATAGCAACACAGGCATCAAAGGCCTCTGATCAAGCCCCAGACATTTCCAGTGGAACAGTGCCACACAGGATGTGCACTTGTTAATGGAATTTTTGAAGATCTGTCCAGACTAGAAGAAGCAAGAGCTGAAATTTTGCTTCCCCGTGAGTAGTGACGCTTGGGTAAGTGGGGTTTGTTTCAGTGCAAAGGAAGATGCTAAGCACTGAATAGAATAATTTGCATGCTGGCCTTTTATTGTGTCGTCCTTCTTCTGTGACTCCTGTCCTCTAGATAAGTAATAAGTAAGTTTTTCTGGGTCCTTGTACCATCAAAAAATCACAGCTCCCTTCCAAACAAGTTGTTTGGAAGTGGTCAGGCAGAGTGAAGCTGGAAGAACAATGATGGCTGGAACTACAGGCTGAAAACACCTTTGAAACATGGTTGTACCCAGAAAGAAGAGAAGACCTGGGGACTGTCATTCAGGTAACTACATCTGGAGAGGTCTGAAAGAGGAGTCCATAGATATGGCTAGTCTGAACAACCGCTGTTCTAAAATATATATTTTTGTCATACAGAAGAATTTCATTTTATCTTCCATGTCTGTAATATTGCTTCTTCGAACTCCAGAAGGGGTGGGTAGAGTGATTCTGGTGTAAGTTGGTGTATAGAAAATCTATTGGTCTTCCAGTTTTAAAACAAATGTGCTATTTTATTTTAAATTACCTGTACATAAAGTCAGTCTTTAAATTCTCTGCCATCCACCTTCAAAACATATGGCATATCCTCTTAAGTACAAGGAATCAAGAGCTGTTGAGTCGATAATGATCTCAACATGAATGTGCTTGTAGCAGCAAAACCAGTTTCTACAGGGACATGGACAATCTGTGGGTGCTGCTATTGAATATTGTAATTTTCATGTGATTGCTAACATGGGAGTCTCCCCACCCTCTGGTAGCTTGCTGAAAACATGTCAACATGATACTCAGATACTTAGCTGATTTTTTACTTCTATTTCAAGATAGCTCCCCTAGTTCAAGTCTGGGCCAAAAGATAATAAAATCCACGTCTTTTCAGATGTAGAAAATTAGTCAGCTTTCTGTATGAATTGTTCATGCAGCTCAGTGATCAGGCACTAGAAATATCAGGAACAAATTAATTCTTACTCTACTTTGGTGACAGTCCTACCTGCAAGCTGTGGTGGTCATGCCTTTTCTGGGGTCACTGAAAGAGCAAGCCTCGCTACGTGAGGCTTCACTGATGACTGGGTGTCGTATCCACACACATGCTCCCATTGCTGCACATTTCTGTTTCTTTCCTTAAGCTTTGGAAGTGCTAAAGAGAAGCTGAAGTGCTGTGCCTTAGCCAAGAGTATGTAAACCCCAAAGGGTTCAGGTTCTAAATGAGAAAGAAAAAGTAAAGTACTGGGTGAAAGGAAGCACCAGTAGCTGAATTTGAAAGATGAGAATCAGGTTGAAGAGCCATGAAAGGTCGGTCAGTTTGAAGAGGTACATACACACAGCAAGACTGTCAGAGGTAGCTAGACTCGTTAAATCCTTGAACTACTCAGTGAAAGAGTTACCTGCAGGTAGGGTCAAGTTCCAAAACACATTTCCTCTCCATCCATACCTGGAGGCCAGATCTGAGGCAGGTTAAAATCAGAAAACATCTCTTGCACCTGTGACAAACAAGCTTAGTACAGTAACCGGTTTTTGAGGTACCTATGCGGTGCCGAGACTGGCTTATTCTGTATAGCAAGTACTCTGGCTGGCTAATTCTCTCTGGCTTCATGAAGCCACATCTCTTGGAGGACACAACCATTCTCTTCCTGCTAGCTAATCAAATTAATATACAGTCTAAAAGGAGACTGGCCACTTTGATGTGTGCTGACTTCAAGTAAGAATCATCCCAGGTTCAAGATGGAAAATCCTAAGTACTCTGGAATCCCTTGAAACTCTCAGCTTTCAACTATCTGTAGTCCTTGTCCTATTAATTCTTCTATCTTCTTATCATTCCTCCTCACCTCTCCAACATCTGCAGACACTGGATATTAGCTCCAGCCACAGCTCTATAGCCATGGCTGAGCCTGACTGCCTTGGAACCTTGCAAGAAGGCAGTGGGAGAGTCTGTCTGCCTCTTTCAGCAGGCTCTGCTATCTCTGTACCACACCACCCATTAGCTCTGTTTCCCAGGGTTGCACCAACTGACGTGCCTTATATTTAGCTACAGCAAGTCTCATGATGTTTCAGAATGTCCTCAGGTAAACTTACCGACTCCTCTGTCAAATCCATGAGTCAAGTCAGACAGCTTCTACTGTCTCATACACTAAAAAGGTTAGTCCTGAATAGTCTTTTCCGATCAGAAAAGCCTGTATATTAGATGAGACAACCACACCTACCTTAACACATCTGCTTATTTGAGCTTTTCTCAACTAAACAGCCAATAAGCCTCCAATAACCAAAAGAAAGGAAAAGATGTTCCCACACAGAGCTGCAATACTCTACGCTGCCAAGAGGAAGTGAATTATATGGCTGCCTCTTTAGATGGATCTCAGGATGCAGGATGGACAGCCTAAAAGCCAGAATTAACTTCTCATTACTATGGTGCCTTCCACAGACAGCCAGAGCTGGAAGAAAAGCTACAGTCCCAACAGGTTGCCAAGATATACCAGGAGAGAAGGTGGGATTTCTGTCTAGTTTCCATTATGTCACCATTGCCTTCTCTCCTCACAACCCTATAATCTCAGTTCTCTGCAGAGATACAGGTAAATATGGTGAGTAACTTATCTTGGAAGTGCTGGCTTCCATGACACTAGAGTTTGGATGTTGCCAGGATCAAAGATCAGGTGGCCAAATAGATGGAGCAATGTGGGAATCAATGACAGATCTGTTAAATGACAACCCCATCTGCAGAAAAGCTAACATTCAGTAGGAAACAAAACCATGAAGAGCAGTTGTAAAACAATGACATAAAAGTACAGGAAGCTGGACTTCCTCTCTCCTGGATGTGGATCCCAGCTCATTTGTCATTTTCCCTTCAGCCATACATTGCCTGTTCTTGTGATCCTTTCACACAACCTGGGGTGCAGGTGACTGGAGAAATGTAGTGAAGTGTCTATGGAGCAAGGCAGTGGATAACACCATTTCCCTCCTTGATCGATCAATTCCCCTTGCTACCCCTCTCTCTCCATGTATTCCTAAGGGTGTGGCTGGTGTGTCTATATTCAAACTGAGCCCTGCAAAAGCCAGCATGAGCAGCTTTCTGCAAATGACTGTCTTGTGTCGTGTATGCGTCACTGAGCTCTGCTTTCATCACAGCCCACTTTCTTTCCAAAGACACCTCAGTCCCTCCAGTCCGAAGTGGAGACAATGATCTGCACTCTCCTCTGCTTACGCTTTGGGGATGTCTCCAGATTGACAAACCTCTTCAGTTCCCACATAGAGACTTTAGAGTCCTTCCTCTAAGTTCACACTGCCTATTTCATTGTAAACTTCTCTCACCTGGATGCAGGGCATGTCTACATTAGTACATGCTTATTATTTGCTTTCCTGTTTTGCTCCTAACTTTCAAAATGGTTTCTGAAAGATTTAGCATCTCTGTTCCCTGTCTACCTTAATGGGGACTTTGACTTGTGATGCTCAAACAAGCAAAAATCCCCTTGTAAGACCCAGGCGTGTTTTCACAATCATTCTGCCTGCCTGACGGGGGTGGGGTGTTGGGAAACATTTCAACTACAGTGTGCGCAAGCGCTCTGTAAGAGCAAACGACTCCCCAGCTTTCTCTAATGTGTTAATAGGTCTACTATAACTGTAAAAGGGAAAAAGCTCAACAGGAAAGGCAGACATGACCAGTTCCTTCCTTAGACATTCTCATTGACTTCAGCTCTGCCACTCTGAGCCACCAAAGGCAATGGGGAAGGGAATTCAGGGGAAGTAAGCTGGGGCAATGAGCTGCATGATACACGTACAACTTACACATTGCAGAACGAGACATAGGCCCAGACAAGTCAGAGCATCACTCAGGCCTGTGAACAGCAACTGGGTGTTGCCAAAGTCCAAAAGCAGCTGCAGGCAGGTCTGTAGTGGTCACAGAATCACCTGCATGGTGTGGAGTGAGGAGGTCCCAGATTAATCTCTAGCTCAGGAGACTTACCAAGGCAGCCTATGCAGGCTGATTAGGGCATGCTTCTGTTTCTCTCCTTGTTCTTGCCACTTTTGACTGCCTCATTATGTCAATAAAACACTGTAACAACAACAAATCTTTTCAAGCTCACTTTTCTACTCATTTTTTTCAAAGTAGGAAAAAAAGCATGTCCCATCTGTAACTTATACCTCACTCTCTCTCTCTCTAGCAAAAATTGGAATCAGTCTAGAAAGCCACAGATTAGCTACAAAATTCAGCCCATCAAATATCTATTGTTCCTCCTACCAACAGATAATGGATGGGTTTCTGCAGTTTTGTGCTGGTTTTAGCCAGCTGCCAGAAAACAGCCCTACAATGAAGAATGGGATTCTGAACCCTGAGAAGTGCCATCCCTCCTGCCAATGTCTGCACCTGTAACATGGGAAATATATACATTTCCTAATGGCAAAGGAGGTGGAATTGAATTAATAAGTCTGTAAAAAAAATCAAGCACACAGGACACTTTCAGAAAAAGTGTCTACAGTTGCTACATCACTGAGAAAGTCTCTATAATAGAGTAGTAATCATTAAAAACTTAATACAGCAACTTGGGTTAAAGGAGAATACAGATTTTAGCCAAGAAAAAAAAAACCCTGCACTAACCATTTGCCAAATATTTGCGGACTTTAAGACTTACTTAGATGAAGGCTCCACTGGACATCTTTGGACAAAGCTGATGTCTAAGAGCTAACAACATATAGAGATATTTCAGAAAAGGGGAGGCAGCTCTGCTGGTGTTGCAAACTCCTAAAGAGCATACAAAGAGATTTACATTATTTTTCCTGAGAAAAGCGGGGTTTTTCTCTGTACAGGAGCTAGCTCACTACTGGACACTCTCAGACATAGAGTTCTGTGTGTCTGAATTGATTAACTGTCTATTAAAGGATTTCTAAATCATAATTTATAGCTTACACTATCACAGGGCTCTCCAAAGTCATATTTTCAATACGCCATAGTCTTACAGTTATGGGACAACTGGTGTATGTTCGTGAGTTACTTGGTACAGCCAAGTGCCCTTTAACTTGCTAGCATCCTCCACCAGGAGTCTGGAATTAAAATACTCTGAGTCCCTGAGTTCAGTTTTGTTTCCTTGTCTAAAGGACGTGAAAATATGAACAGGACTTCAGTGGTATCAGAAGTGTTTCTTGGCCACCTGGTGATGAGCACCAATAGTCCTGCTGATAACTCGGAACCAGAGTTCCCCACTGTTTCAAAGGACCTGAGCTTTACTGAATCAAGACACAGTCCCAAAGACTGAGACTTTGATCTTGCCTTAACATACTCATATATACAGTGCACCTGTAAAGGAAATAAATTTCATTCAGATTTGCAAACCCGGGAGTAAGCACTCTGCATAGTTATTTGGTTAGTTAATCCAGCCAAAGGAAAAATTTGCCTGAAGGAATATGTCAGCACTTTGTTGAACAAAGGCTGCTTGTGCTCCAGATGAATTTCCAGCCTTTTTCTGGTTAAATCCCTGACTAATCCTCCATAGGCTAAATTCAGTTTGTAAAACAGGTTCTGACTATGATGGTTCGTCATTAATCCAGTTGTTAGATAGATTCCCAGCTCTATGTCAGAGCATAGAACATTCAGTACGTAACTGGACTTTCCTTTCCTGAATGGTGTTTATTTGACCAGAAAAGAGTCATTAAAGGTCACTTGCATGAGCATGAGGAAAAAAACTTGAATCTTGTATAACTCAGGGTTATATAATAATTTTGTGGCTGAAATCATAATGGTGATTTGCTATTTTTGTAGCAACATGACAGATGCCAATCCAGCTGCTCTCCCTCCAGGCGCAGCCTCCTCTCCCCCAGTGCCACCAGGAGGAGGTAGACATAGAGATGAGCTGAATATTGTAGGAAATCAAACTACAACGAGCCAGATACTTTGGTCCCCCAAGTCTGCATAGCACTGTGTGAATGAGAGGTATCAGATACTGCCTTTGTACGAGCAGTACAAAGTTGCAGAAGTAGCTCCGACCTCTCCTGCACTGGAATCATTCCCTTCTGTATATAAAAAGAAACAGGGAATGAGTCAGAAATGAGGAGAGAGAATATGGGAAAAGGAGAGTCATGTTTCAGGCCAGGAAAAGGATGGGGACAGAACACAGCTCTGTAGACCTGAGCAGTTAGGCCAGCTGTCCCTGTCACACTGCTACACAAGCAGCACAAGTTGAAACTGTTTCCTGCGGCATATAGGTATAAGCTAGAAAGGCAAACAGTGAACAGTAGAATTATGCCCTCAAAGTTGTTGTGAAAAGGCGCAAATCCTTAATCACTGCTTGCCAGTTATCCCAGCCTGCCTCGCCCTTCCTTGCTTAATGTGGCCTCAGGATTCTGGCAAGGAAATTTAAAAAGAATCAAATCACATCTTCCCATACTAACTACGAGTATTGCAGCATACCAAAACCCCAAGTATAACCTTTTGCACTTTATTCTGTATATAAAAAAAATTATTTGTAAATGACAAAATCTGGTTTTACTCACTCCTTGTGAACTTGGAAATTAAATCTTTGTCTAAGTGGTTTTCTTCTGTCATACATTCACACTGGCTTATTATTACAGAAGAGCAGACAAGTGCTGAGCTGAGAACATTGGTTTGCCATTGTCTGAATGGTCACAAAGTGCTGAGTTTTGCACAAAAAATCTTTTTACTCCAAAGTTTCTCAGAAGATCCAAGTTGTTTGCACAGGTTTGCTATTCTAGGGTTGCTTACAAGTGCTGAACTGTAGAAGATGTGCTTGTTATTACATGAAAGATCCTAAGTGCTAAAGGGTTGTTTGGGTTTGTTGTTGTTTTTTTAGGGTTTTTTTTCGCATGGTACCAAGTATCAATTGTACTGAAAAAAAACAACAATTAACCAAATCCCTCAGACTCTCATTAAAGCTAATGCCTTAATTAATTCTCTGTTTCATTTCCCCAGTTTCTTGTGGCAAACATAGGAACTGTAAAAAAAAGTTACAACATCTCCTTTTAAACTGCTAGACAGGATAAAAGAGCGGAATTACAACATTGACATGTTAAGTCTTTAATAAACAATTTCTTAACCTGTCTACAATTAACTATGTAAAAATCTTAGAAGGGATAGTATTCTTCTTCTGATGAAGAAAATATGTCTCAATTGTGTCTCAACTGCAGGTAAATTCTGATGTCATTTGCGCTGCGTAAACAAAGCAGCTCCACTTAATTAAATTCCTGTGGTATCCTGAGGAGCTATAATTTGCTACCCAGTTAAAAGAGCTGAACATTATAGATCAGATGCAACCAACTGTTTTTTTACTTTATGGAAAGGCTATCATCCTAAAAAAGATGGAAAAGCCAGCACCCTTCATGCACTACTATGCACATCAACAAGCACAAATTGTCTTCCTCATTTTTAACATCCTCCAGATAAAATGAGAAATAGTATAGGAATATACAGATAAGAAGCTGTCCTGGTTTTGGCTGAGATAAATCTAGTTTTCCTTCTAGGAGCTGATATACTGCTGTGTTTTGGATTTTGTATGAGAATAATGTTGGTAACACACTGATGGTTTTAGATGTTGCTAGGCAGTTGTAGTGTTTACACCAAGTCAAGGACTTTTCACCTTCTCACGCCCTGCAAGGTGCACAAGAAGCTGGGAGAGCACAGCCAGGACAGCTGACCCAGACTGGCCAAATGGATATTCCCTGCCATAGAACACCATGCTCCTGTTATAGCTGGGGAGGTTAGCTGGGGGGCAGATTCGCTGCTCAGAAACAGACTGGGCATCAGGTTGTTGGTTTTTTTCCTTCTGTTGTGAGCAATTGCATTTCTGCATCACTTGTTGGTTTTATTACTATTATTTTTATTATTCTTCTTCTCCTTCGTTATCCTAATAGGATAATAAACTGTCTTTATCTCAACCCATGAGGGTTTTTTCATTCTCCTCCTCATCACCTTGGGAGGGAGAGCTGAGCAAGCAGCTGCATGGTGCTTAGCTGCTGGCTGGGGCTAAACCATGACTGAAGCTACATTTTGGATCTTATGAACATAGGAGATACTAACAGAGGCAATAGTTTTTACAGGAACTGTGTGCTCTGCCCTAAGGCATTTCAATGCAATTTGGGCATTTAAATATCTAAGATGCATATCAAAATATCACCTTTAAATAAGAAAAAAGCAGACTAAGAATCATTTACCTCAAGGATAATTACATTAGAGCAGTAAAGTTAGAACTGACATAAAAGAAGCAGAGCATTCCCATGGCAAACTTCTTGGAATTCCTTTATAAAATTTCATAATATTTTATTAAAGAGGTTTTGAAAGTATTGCTTCATAATGGACAGATACATGCATGTGAAGAAGCCTTGCCTTATTCATGGACATATGCTTTCAAAGGCATATTTTAGAATTATGGATGCTGAGCTAGTCCCTTCTGAGATATGCAACAACTACTGTCTTGTCTCATAGCAAAACATGTCTCAGAGTCTAGAATTGTATTCTTTCCTTTAGAATTGTTTAATGATTTTGTATTACCCAGAACTATAAAATCTGAGGCTTTTCTATCTACAGATGATGTTGTATTAATGTTGTCAACAAGAAACTGCTGCCTCTACACTGTTTTCAATTACTGTACAGTTGGAATTAATTATTATGACATCTGGTTGCTCCAATCTGTGTGATTCACTGAGTTCACTGTCTAGCAATTTGGTGGTCAAGATCTGAGCAGCTAGTCTGTGAATGGGCACCACACTGTAGCATTCACTCTTTGGCTGTTTTTGCAGCTAAGCTTCTTTTCCACTGTCTCTTCTTTTCTGTGAGCCTTTTCCTTCTACTGGGCAGCCTCATCTCCTTTCAGTCTCTCTCATACCAAAGTGCTGCGCAGCTTCTGGTGCATTGCCTGTTCAACGTATACGTTTTCACTATATGTTTCCACATTGCTTGTTTTCATTGCAGATTTTCATGGAGCAATGTTTGGAATACTGTGGTCTTTTCACAGTATTTGTGAAACATGGATCATCCAGTTCCTAGTGGGATGTGAGCTTGGATATGAGTAAACAGAATGTAACCAACTCTTAATATCAACCTCTTAGTTTACATCAAACTTCTACTGACTCCAAACATACGTCTGCAACTGGCAAAATGTTTGTCCATCATTTTAGAAATATTTCCAAGAGGAAGCAACAAGTAAGAGGGAAAGTGACCTAAAGAGAAGGGTCTTGTTGGCTAAGTCTGGCCTAGAACACTCCCTCCCTCCCTGTACTGTAACACTAAGAAAAGCTCTGTAGATAAATAGCTGATTGAACTGCAACTGTACAACCTGATAGCCCCATCCAGCTGTGTCCCTAACTGTCCAGACCTTGGAAAATGTAAGAATAATACTGGCTACTGTTGGTGGTGATACAGCACTAGTCAGTATGCTCAGGACTGTAAAGATTCTGTTGCTGCTGGTGGCAGTCTCTGCTTTTCAGTTCATACGGCATCTCATTCAACTGAGGGCCACATCTCTCATTTTGGTTTAATGAAGCTGACAGTCAGAGTGTACCCTCTCCCTGTGGCAGAGGAAAATCTGGCCCCATTTTTACAATCCCGTGCACTACAACTAGGTCAGTGAATCACACTGGTGACTCACTGTGGTGTCTGTTGATAATAAGCACTTTGGTGGATGCTTGGTCTTGAAAAACATTGCTGCAGAGGCCAGGACTTCAGGAAACATGTTTATAGGAATGTTGGTGGCTTTGAATTTCAAGTGGGATTTACAGAAAAATAACCGAAATCCATAGAAGAGCAGATTCATCTCTGTCAACTCATTCTCTGGCATTACTGACCAATGCCCAAGAGAGAAGACAGGTCACCAGTTCATGTTTGCAATCTTCAGCTGGCAAGAGTTTGCATCATTACTTTATCATGACATGGCATTACCCTGCTGTAATACAGTGTATCATATGCTGTATCAATCAGGAGCCTGAGAATGACCACAGGGAGAAAAATTCTTACCTCAAATGCTTTGAAAAAAGATTTTGCTTAAATTAATGACATTTTCAAAATACAATGTTTTGTGGGTCCTATGATTTTGTATCTGAATCCATGCTTCAAGCCTTTTTCCAAGAATCAAGAAGGTAAAAAAATATGACTGAGATTCTCCACTGCTCCAATACACCAAGGAACCTTGAAGTAATATAGCAACTGTAGAAAGTCTTATGAAATTGTGAAATTTGGCAATACTGACAAACTGGAGGTTGACTTGCTGCTCCCTCACGGTTAGCTCATAGGAGCATCCAGCCAGGCGAGGAGACTGAGTTACTACAGACTCCTTTGGGCCCTCTTCGTGACATGGTGTCTATGTAACAACTCAAATGTTTCCATGGTTTTATTAAACACAACCAGACTTGAAGCCTTTGAGCCGGCACGAACTCAAAATTATTGGGGTTTTTGCTTGCTTTATTGTAACTTTCATCATTTCTGAAATCAAAATCTGCTTTTCTCCCTTTTAGTGTTCCCTGGGTCTTTGCTGCTGTGGTGGAGGTGGTGGCGTAACATTGCTGGGCAGCTAATTTGGGGAATTCTTCAAATTCTGTGTATTCAGTCTCAGGAGAAAGAAGTGACTTGCATGACTTGATTGTGACTGATTTCATTGATTAATTTACTCCTTTCCCAGGGGTACAGTGCCTTGTGACTGGGTTTAGGAGCAGACCTCTGACCTTCCTGTGCAAGTAAGAACTGTGACATGTTCAGAAAGTAAAAGAACAAAAAAGGCAATCTAAGCAATGCCGTGAACTGGAAACCAAATTTTACAGAAGAGTTCTGATCTGCCAGTTGCGGTCCTGACTGCTGTCCTGAAACTCTGCTAGTCAAATCCTTTGGTTTTCAAACTTGTGACAGACACATCACTTCCCCTGCAGACCACTTCCACTTATTAACAACAGGAAATTGTCTCTGAAAGAGACATGTGCTTTGCGTGGAGCACCAGCTTTGGCAGCCTGTAGGAAGGAATACTTCCTCTTGGACCTCAGAGCTCTTCAATCTACTGTTCTGCCATGCTGGCTGTTTGCTTCAACCACTGTATCTCCTTCCCACTGCAAATAACCAGCACTAAGATAGGTCCATTATTGTAACATACACTTGTGGAAAGAAAAATAAAAGCTCTCCAAACCATTAAAATGCAACACATATATCAACGCTCCTTTGGAGCTACGCTGAGCTTGCCTTCACACAGGTTCTTTATTAATGTGTTTGCTACTTCACTGTTACTAAGGGGCTGCTGCATCATTAACACATCTATGCACCAAGTCTATTGCAATGTCTGCAGAATGTGGATTCTTGTCAGTAACACACTGATGACCAATAGTGCCTGGATGATGGTTTGGATGAGAAAACTTAGGTCAAGCACATTTGGCACATTCTCTGGGTAAATGTAACAGACTTGAACATGGGAGGAGACACGGTCCCTTAAAGGGGACGTTCCATAAGCCTTAGCCCAAAGGTTTTTATTAACAGTGAAATAATAAAGCAGTTAATTAGAAGCACCATGTACAATGCCACTCATGACCTAATGTTACATCTGACAGCTGCATTTCTATTACAATAGCTTGCTTTTACTGGCTGGGTTATCTTGGCCAAAGTCTGATTCAAGCCATACGGAAAGGAAGAATTCTAAAAACTCGAATACTGCCAGCTCTTTCTGTAAAAAAATGTTCTCAAGGGACGGGGAGGGGGTTCAAATGTGTAGCGATTTTATCTCTTCCCACTCACTTCTGTGGAAAGAAGTGACAGCCTGTGACTAAGGAAATCAATCACACAACAGTAATACCAAGAAATAGAGAATCTCCCAAAAGATGGTGGGGCAATATTTGGAAATAAGTCATTGATGATCCAATGTCTGTTCTCAAAAGAAAAGATGGCTGGAAAGCAACAAGTGAGTTTTTGAATGGGAGCTATGAATAAAAAAATTGAATGTGGACATGAACATAAGACTTAAAAAAATCTTATCCATCCTTCATTGAGCTGTTTTATTGTCTTACCTCCTGGTTTTGCTTAGCTGTCATGACCACGAGAGCAAATATGGAAGAAGGCAACAAAAATTTCCCCAAATACAAACCCTCTGCACTATGTACGTTGCTCACTGCATTGCAGCCACACTACAATAAATTACTTTTGCCCTGAATATCTGGCCACCCTAACGTCAGCGACAGTGTTGGCACTTTTCCATCTGTGCATTAGCAGCCCAACTCCATGGTATTTATGTTCAGGAGTTATTACAACTATATCCTCTAGATTTGTATGGCTGTGTAGGCAAGCTGCTAAAAATAATCAAATTGTTTCTACTCTACCATGGTCAATAGGTGATAAACAAGAATTTGAGGAGAGATTCCTAAAACTGCCAGGGTTACACAGTATCATGATGAAGTATAAACACTGGGTTTTTTTCCAAATAAAATACTTTAAATGCATAAACCCTGTTTCAGAAATGCATTTAAGCAGATTTTTCATTTCCAACACATGTGATTTACAGGCAACTCTGCAAAGGTGTGATTTCTTGAACCAAGACAATCTATAAGGTTCCTTCCAACTCAGACCATTCTATGATTACAAGATAATCTCACATTTAAGCTGATGTTTTATTTTGGAAGAGCAGAGATGAAAAATGAAGAAGAAATTATTAACATTCATTTTGTTTTGCTGCTCCACAGTCCTCTTGCCCTCCCAGTCCCTGTACTATATACACAGCGGATCTTCCCCAGTCCTGTCCATAGCCCCACACAACTGCTTCCCACCCTGATCCCACTGGGCTCTACTGAGCTGGTCAATCCAACTCTCTCTGTGCCACCCTGCAGCTCTCCAGAGCTCTAGGCTGAGATGATGCTAACAGAGAAGGGGGAATGCAAAAGGGTGAGATTATAAAATCTGCATCTTCTAAGGAATAGGAACAGACTAAGCAAACAGGACAGTTTCCCCCTAATACTCTCTCAGCCTCCATATATTTTCAGTTTCATCCTGTGTGGCTGCTAGGTATGTAGCAGTACTTCCTTTGTCATGTAATTATAAACTGCACAGCAAGGGGCTTCAGCTAACACACTGCCACTGGAGTAGCACCTGCTCTTAAGTACGTCTCGTCTGGGTTCATTGCAGAAAGCCATTCTGCTCACAGGTAAGCCTAAAGCCTGCTAACAAGAGCAAACACAGCTTTGTCAAGAACAAATCATGTCAAACCATGTTTCCTTCTTGGTGCAGAACGCCTACTGACCTCCCAAAGGAGAAGGAATAGATCTGTTTCCAGCACAATCCCATATGATACTCTCATGAGGAAACTAGTGAAATACAGTCTAGATGGACACTGCTATAGGGTAGTCCTACCATATGAAGAAGCATACATGCAGTAGTCATCGGTGTTTTGCTGGCACATGAAGAACTCATTTAAGTCAGTTCCCACAGGCCTGCTACTAGCCAATGTTTTCACCTAGCCAATGTTTCAATTTGGATGACATATTGAGTATTACAGTTATAGCATCTGTCACAGTGCAACACTGGGGGGAATTGCAAGCACTCTGCAGAGGAGGACAAAATTTCAAAATTATTTTGATTAGGATAAGAGAAAGTTTGAAAACAGTAAGATAAAATTCAAGAAAGAGAAGAGCAAACTATCACCCTTGAGAAGGAAGAATAAAAGCACACAAATTCAAAATTAAGAATAATTGCTTACTAGCAAAAGAGCAGTGAAACATTTAGGCAAAATGTCACACACTGAATAGGGATCAATAATGTGATGGCTACAAAAAGGTAAATCTCAACTTGCTCTAAATTATCAGTTTTGTTGTGGATTAGAGAAGGGAGGTGAAAATCCAATGCTTCTGAGTGCTGGTGAAGAGGGGTATGGTATTGTTTTAAAGACAAACAAAATACAGATGTAGGCAAACTGGACAAAGTCCAGAGAAGGACAACATGGTAAATCAACTAGAAAATATGCCCTAAAAGAAAAGGTTGAAGAAATTGGGGTGATAGAGTCTGGAAAAGAGACAACTGTGAAGGACCATGAGGAAACACAAAGGTAGAAGGCTTCTAATATACGAAATATTTTATAAAAAGAATAGTGATGACTTCTCCATCTTTAGCAGTAGGAAAACAAGTAGTAAGTATAATATGCAGAAGCTGAGGGTTAGTGCAAACACTGCAACACTATGGAAAAAGCTCTTAAAGAAGTTAGCAGGAGAAGTTTTAAGTCCCATTCACTAGAGATTTGAACCCAAATGTGTCCCAGGAATTTATAACTATTTGTATCTATTTATAACTAATACTACCTCAGCAAGGAGGTTACATTGCTTCTCAAAGTTCCCTTTTCACATTTCTGGGGTCGTTTTCATAGAATCATAGACCTGTAGAATCATAAAATCATAGAGTCATAGAGTGGTTTGGGTTGGAAGGGATCTTAAAGATCATCTAGTTCCAACCCCCCTGCCATGGGCAGGGACACCTTCCACTAGACCAGGTTGCCCAAAGCACCATCCAACCTGGCCTTGAACACTTCCAGAGATGGGGCATCCACAACAAGCCAAAAAGGAAAATATAAGCACAGAAGTATGATGACTTCCTTAAGCTGAGACAGACCAGAATGAGCCAAGAGAAGAGAGAACACAGATCATGAGACTTTGGATTCTCCGCTGTAATCAATACCTTTTATCCCCACTATGTACACAGCACTAAGCACTGAGAAAATTGATATGCATTCCTGAAACTCTCAGGGAAATTCCCGACTTCCTCCTCCTTTTTATACACTACACATTAAGTGTTAAGACTGGTAACTTAATGTTACCAAACATCAGATGAACTGTGGACAGTTATGGCAGTAATTCTAAATAGTCTCACATTTTTACAAGGATTATCGATAGAGAACATGAGGCTGCCTTTGTCTGCCAAGGACACCTACTCCTTTGTGGTACTTCTAGAACTGTGAAAGAATACCGAGTCCTCTGCATCAACATTTACAACTCAGGCTGCCCACTGTGAAGAGAAGAGCCATTGCAGCAGTGACAACCCAGAGCCCTACCCGAATTCCACTCTGGGCATGGAGGCAGCTCTTTGCATTCCTTTTCTCAGTCATCGCTAGCACAGCCTCTGCAGGCTGGCCTGCATGATAGGCAAGTAGCAGATTTCTTATCCAGGCACACTAAATATTCTCCGTGGCAAGCCAGAGAAACCTGTTTCTTTGGTTTATGTTTTAATTGCCATAGAGTTGACATGGGTTGGGGTTTCATCGGGTGGGGTTTTAAAAACTAGTTTGTCCTTGACCCAGGATTATTCAATATTTTCAAAACAGCAAGAATGGTGGAATAGAGTTAAATACTAATAAACATGCAGGGCTCAAATAGTGGTGAAGATCAGTTTAGAACTTAAGGCAATTTTGGAGAACCAGAAAAACGATAAAAAAAAAAAAAAAAAGAATGCAAATCTTTTGGCAAATGCAAGAAAATGAGCTTCAATGAGAAGATGGCACTGGCTGGGATACTACTGTCCTGGCAGCAGTTCTGCGGGAATAGATGTCAGGGTTACAATCACTCACAGACTGAAGATGAGTCAGTAACACCATGCTGCTGTGAAAAATGCAAGCATTTTACTGAATTGGAGTTTGGCCTGTACAACACATGAAATAATCCTGCTTCCCTAGTCACTTAGGCACTTGTAAAGCCTCAGCTGAAACACAGGGTGCAGTTCTGGGTGCCCAAGAAGGACATGGGCCAGTAAGAGAAAGGAGACCAATAATGTATTCAGAGGTTCACGAAATACTGCCTGTGAGCGGTGATCAGACACACTGCATCAGTCACAGAAAAAGGCAGGAGAGAGGATATCTCTGCTTTAAGAGCAGTCTTAAAGTACATGAGGAGTGTAGAAATAAAATGTCTAAATACCTGTGGTAGACAGGACAAGAACTAATGGCTTTCAGTTGCAGCGACTATAATCCAAGTTTTCATTAGAATAAATTGATGAGGAGCATACTGTCTATATTATCACAGCTTTTTTAAAGCAGGTGAAACAATGTCATACATAGAGTGGCCCTGCTTTTGGACAGAGAGATGAACCTAAGGTTCCTTTGAATGTGATTTGTTTTATAATTTAATGAAAGAAAGAGTAACCCAGGACATTGTGTGGTAGATGGTTCATTCCTGAGCTTAAGACTATAAATGAAAACAAATCTAAAAAAGTGATAAACAACCCCCTGCCTCTGAGACGACTTCCTTCTCACAAGACCGTGCGGATGTGAATGTTATCAATTCCTGTTATGATATGCAGAAACATAAAAATACTAACATGGGAAAAAAAGCACCTCAGGCAAATCATCCTCTTCCTCTTTAATCTTCAACACAAGTTCCTTTTGTCCAACAAAAAAAATAATTTCTCTGGTTTATGCCTATTATGGAAATGGAGAAGTGTTTGACACACTGACTGCAAACTTCTCAACACACATTACTCCTTCCAGAAAGGAATTCCTTACCTAACATTATAAGCCATTATGCAGCCTGAAGCCTCTGTGGGACACACTGCCTTCAGATACTTAGGAAATAGTTAAGCTTTTTAATTTGCTATGACTGCAGGTTTATCTAATTTCCCTGTGCCTCGGTCCCTATTTCCTGGGAATACTGCAAGGTTAAAACCATGACTTTCAAAGAAAATTCACTAAACAGACACATCACAATATACTTAAAATAGTCTTTTCCTTGCCAATACGTCAGAAAATAGGGAATGGGCTAGACAGTACCTTGGCTGGAATGTATATCAGCTATTCCTATTACACACAGCTTTTTAAATTGACAATACTTTAGAAGCATTTTATTTTGGTTTTGTTTGGAACATGCCTCCGGTAGTCATAAAATCTCAAAAGGATCTGAAAATCAGGAAAAGCACCGCTCCTCACTTTCTTTAATTTAGTAAAAATGGCTGCTATAATTGCTAAAAGAATGTCAATGACTTGCATAAGGTAAGAGAAATTTAGATTCAATAAACACATTTTCCACATGAGAACATCTGAAATTAAAGATCATTTTCACAGCTGGAAGTATTACTATAATGAAGATCCTTACAGGAGCATTTCTATGCTGACTGAGGATTCAAAATAACAAAAAAAATAAAGAATATATAAAATCTTATCCAGATTCAGGGTTCAGGATACTGTAATCAAGGGGTTGAACCTCATTCACTGATTATAAACCTGCAAAAAACAGGCTGCAGAAGAGAAGGAAACAGACATTCCTACCATCTGCTAAGCAACCAGCCTTACACGGTGCAAGCACTACAAGAAGTACAACAACTTGGATTCTGACAGGGAACATGGACTGAAATCCTGCAGCCAGGGAGCTCTTGGGTGCTTGGCCAGACAAGAGAGACCACCAGCATGGACAGAGCTTCTACTGCCTAGAAAAATCTGTCTGAAACACAGTTATCATACAATGAATTTGATGAAGGCAGCTGTAAGACATGAAATACTGGTGTAGTAATATGACAACTGTTGCTTGCCTTTCTGCATCTGAAATAATCACTCTGAATGAACTTCCCTATTTGCCTCCTCAGATCAATCAAAGTTTGTGGATATACAAGAAATTTCAAACATATGCAATGTTCTTAAATGTAAGGATATCAATAGAGAAATTGTTGAACCGGAACAGTTTTCTAAACAAGGCCTCCAAAGTCATAAAACACAGAAAACCAGTGGTGGTTACAGAGGACAGACCCAGCAACCTCAGTTCTGGAAACAGCCAGCGCCAAGAACAATACTGGGGACATTGACTCATGGAGAGCTGTTTAAATTCCCGAGTAAATTACTGCACATCTGCATTATATCCTGGAAAAAAGCCAGGCTTGGAGATTTTATCTTCTTCTTTTATGAAACTCCTTAAAATGACTCTTGCGCAATCTCAGACAAAAACTGAACAGAGTTTAGGAAATACAGGACTCCATTGGCTAAACTGGTTGAAATAAGCTGAAGGCAGGTAACTTACAAGCATGCCAGCTTTAGCCCAGTAGGCCATTTGTGCCTCTTGAGATTCACTTTAAGCCAAGTTCTTTTGACAAAGGCAAGGAAAAGTTGCTTCACTTGTACATAAGTTCAAATAGTAAAATTCAGATTTGTCTCAGGCTTTTAAGAGCATACCTTGACTTTTGAGAGTGTACTTCCAAATGCCCCTTTCAATGCAAAAATCTTTCTGAACAGAATCTTAGCCTGAAACATCTCTTTTTTCAGTATATTACCAGTACCTGAGAACAAAGGACATTACAAGGTGGTTTACAACATTGACAGTAATGATGCCTACCATGAAAGTCCCATGGGTTTGCATACAGCAAGAAGTCCATCATAGCCCAGTAAAAGAGAGACTGCATCGTAAATAGGTTTGGTTGTAATGTTTACACTGAAGGTTTTTTTGGTTTGGAAATATTTCATGAGTCAGATCTGATTTCTTCAGATGTAGTCATTGGGTCATATGAACGTATCATAACATTTTCACAAATACCTGAAAATTATTTGAATGAAATCTCACAAACAATTGTGCTTCTGTTACAGTATTTGCAATGTTTATTCAACAAACTCCATTTGTCCTCTTCAACACATTTTTCTACAGCATTCATATTGTTATAATCGTAAATTTACATTAAGCAATGCCAGAATTGCACTCAAGATACTTCTAACTATCACACTATATTTAATACTACAAAAGAGAAAGACTTGTATAATCAGTACTAACCTTTTAAAACTAGTAAAGAAAACAACTTGACAGCCTTCTCCACATACTCGTAATTTATGGGAGAAGTATCTTCTTTCCTAGGTTAGGCTAAGACTCATGAATTGCATAAACAATTAACAGAAAAAACCAACAACTGAAGCCAAATCTGAGAGGAAGACTATTTCCATGACAGAACAAACCAGTATAATCAGGGTTTAGTTCCACATCAATATCTGTAACCATGCCATTATGTGGGAAGAAAGATGGAAAGCCCACAAAGCCATTCATTTTTTCCATTCCAAAAATTTTTTGGTTCTTATCACATGATTATTTAACTTATTTAGGATACTACAATCAAAATTCTAACACAATAAACTACATCATCTGGTTCATATTCATTCCTTATTCTACTGACACATTCAAAGAATTCTCAAATAAGAGAAGCAAGATTTACCCTTTCAAAAACCGTATTCTTTAATCCTCTGAGAACATAATCTTCCAGTGTTCCCTCTATTTTAGCTACAGTTTCAAATAATTGTTGAGAATAAAGGTAAGGTTTTTTGGTATACAATATTCTGAGTTAACCTTGGAATATTTTTCAACACAAGAGCAATACTTACTAATTCTGATCCTCTTCAGCAGCAGCAATTTTAATTGAGAAGCTGCATTATCTTTAACATTCCTGTACTTCATATTAAAGTTCATTCAAGAAGTTTCAGATGCTGCTTACCTCCTAACAGCGCTACTTCTTTCTGAACTACTAGTTTGATCAGGCACCCCTCTTTTCGATATCTCATTTTTCGTATATATTACAAGGAGAAAGCAGGTCCAAGACAGGTCTCTCTCCAAAATCAGTAAAGAAGATAGATACAGAAGGTTAGTTTGCAATCACAGCAATTGTTCAAATCTCCTAACTGTATTTCCTAACACCTTGTGATTCACTAGGCTAATCAAATTGGTCATGGGCTTGCCTTTTCCAATAAACTTGAGGTAGCATATGATTCTTTTGTTTGCTTGTACAACAGTAACCATTTTCTGAATTATTTGTAATGATATCTTCCCTCTTAATGCCTGTCATAATTTATACTCCAGTTTGCTGATTTCAATTGTCAAAGACTTCTGTGTGGCTTTAGTGGATTTTCAAACCTCACCATGTAGCCAAAGTAATTCTTTGGAATGGAACAGGGCAAATGTTTTTTGAAACTTCTGTATTTTGCTTCAATTCCTTTTAAAAGAATTTAAAGTAACTGAAACCGAGTAAGCGTGGACACAAGATCAAATACCACCCTGTCATACCAAAGCAATGCCTCTTTGAAACAGCACAGGTTTCAAATAAATCAGGCTTCAACACCATAGAAGTGGGCTACTAAAAAAGGCAGGCAAGATGGAAAAACCTGAAACAAAATTACAAAGTTCATAAAGGAGTGTAGATATATCAGCCAAAATCTGATGGGTAAATTCAAAGGAAAGACAAAATTCAATTTTGCTATTGGTTAATAGTCATTACCAAACTGCAAATAACACAACAGAAAAAGAGAGGCTACAATGTACAGTGTGCATTATCTATGCAGAGGAAATGAATAAAGATGACCCTACAAGGTTGACAGTCACATTCAGTCTTAAAAGCTACTTAAGTCACATCCTATTTTGTTTGGAAATGTGGCCCAGTTATGTAAAACAAGACAGACTTAGCGTCAAGTCACGATTGCATAAACTTATTTACAATAGCGTAAATAAAGGAAGCAGCATGAAAAATATGATGAAAACCTGGCTGATGTTAGGCAGTCCTCTCACTCATGCTCTTGCAATCATTTTGCTGCTGTGGTGATCAGCAAACTTCACAGGCACAGATATGTCTAAAAATTCTTCCTTGCCATCAAAAATACTGAATATGCAAACAAAGCTTAGTTCTATGTTGGATCTGAGGAATGAGTCTTATGGGTGATGAGACAATTAATAGGGTTGCACGCGTCTGGACTATACTCTTCTGTGGATTCAAGTTCAGATAAGGTGACAGCTGAGAAGAGGCTCACAAACTGGGGAAGGTTGCTTACTAAACTGTACTTTTACAGATTTATGTATCTCTTGACATCAATAGAAACACTGGTACTAAAAGATACTACACAACTATACATTTAAACATCTTTTAAATATCAGAAGAAACTCGTGCAAGTACATAATTTAAATACTTTTCCTCTTCTTCCCCCAATTCGTATTACTGAACTTCAGAACTTAATTCTGCATCTTTTGTACATATATTAAATTCAAATGTAGATTTTAATGTACGTATTCAAGAACAAAAATCTGCCCCTTTAAAGTTTTTGGGTAGGTAAACCTCACACAGCTGCGTGACTGCAAGTGTCAAAATCTATTTGTGCATGTCACCACCAACAAAATAATCCTATAGATTAGCTCCTGACAAAGCCAGTAAAGCATACAGGCCTTCAATATTGTTAAAGAGCAGAGACAGGTTTGTTGCATGGGCGGAACACAGAGCTCCAAGCAATACAGGAATTCATGATGCTTAACTCTGTCAGTAAGACCCTTCCTGGGGTGTCAAATAAGCATTGTAAATTTAATTATCATGTTCAATTCTCAGAAAGCAAGGAGGTTTCCTGTGTTGTTCTTGGTGAAAAAAAGTTAATGAAATACACAAGTTTAAGAGCACCTGTTCATTACTCTTCCCCGAGAGCTGCAAGAGGATCAGTATTATGTGCAACCTAGGAATACATCTGTAAGATTTACAGATTTTGACTTTGCAAAATTTCAGATGAAAAGAAATTTTCAGGTTATGTTAGAAAGTGCTACCAATGACAAACAAGTTGGAATTTTTTATAGTATTTCTATACTCGTAGAAGTCTTTGTGCAGGTACTACTATGCTAGAATGGAAGAGGGTTAAGTATACTAATGTATTTTATTTTGCTCACAAAATGATTATGTCCTCAATATGCAAAGTATTCCAAATAAAAATTTCTATAGTAAACTAGTCCAGAGGCAGGGATTTTCCAAAGAACATGAGAAAATGGTATGATAAATCTCATTGAACTTCGGCTCATTCAGGAGCTCGCTTGAAATAAGCATAAAGGATTAATGCAAAAAGTGTGACAGTTTTATCTTCTGAACCTCTAGTTCTAACTGTCTAATTTGCATACATACTGAACAGCCTTTTGTGTGAAATATGTGAAATTTGTGAAATAACAGACAGGGAGAAATATAAAATTATCAGTATTGACCGATCCTAGTTAAAAGAACATTAGTCCAGCTTTTCATTTGGTAGAGATATTAATCATAGGAAGGAAATCCTTATCAGCATTGGAATAAGGATTATCTTTATCAGCCAAAAAGCAAATACAATATTCTATTCTTTTCTCTTCCTCATTAAAATTAACATCTCCAGAGAAATGGAAGTCTGATTCAGAATTTCTACAGATTTTTAATGACTAAAATAGTCAGGAAATGGGAATAGTGATACTAAAAGTATCTACTTTTCATCTTCCAAGGGATGAATGCAGTTCTCCACTTGAGTGAGTGCAGTACTTCACTGCAGGACAATGCATGTGATGTGTGTTACTGCACTGTATATATTCATGTTCCCGCTCCCCTCCCACTAAGTTGGGAGGTTACTGCAGAAAATACAGAACCAGATAGGAATTTAAAACCACTCCTATTTTGTTTTATTCTATTTCAGTCTATTTAATTTTATTTTAGTTACAGTAATTTTTTACATTAAATACAAAGATGGAATAATAGACCGCAGAACACTGAAAGAAAAGGGAAATGAGTTTTAATGAGTGGTACCAGAAGTAAGCAGTTCGTTGTGGAAGAGGAGCAAACACTATTTTGACCAGTGAAGAAAGCAAATAAGTTTCAAATTATGTTTAGCTTCATTCTGACAAAATCATAAAGATTCTGAAAGTTTTAGTACTCAACTTCCATGGTCCAAAAGGTATGAATGTTTATCCAGAATGCAGAATCATACTGGTTTTATCAAAATTGAACGACTATTCTTCCTCCAAACAGCCCCCAAACATACTTCTTATTCTTTCTAGTAGGCATCTCCATTGTACCTTCTCTTGTCCCAGTAGGACATTATCTTTGCTTTCTTCCAACATGCCCCTCTTACTCCCTACTGACTTTGAGAAGTCTTTGTGCATGCAGAGCAGAGGAAAACCGCTCAATTTATATTTCCTAATTATCCTTGTGTTACCCTTGTTAGGTGCCTGGGGAAGTACCTTTTCTTCTCAAACCAAAGCATCTTGGAGTTCATTTAATAGTAGTACTTAACTAGCTATGCCCTTAAGGCCTGAAAAAAATTGCAGTCTTCAGTCATCTATACTTTAAGGGCAAGAGAAGGACTTTTAGGTGCTTAGCCTTTTCTCCTTCCCTTGCAAGACATATCAAAAGGAAAATGAGTGACTGATGGCAGAAGAATTGTCGAAATCCTTCCATCCCTTAGGATACTTGGCACGAGACATGGTTGTTAAATGAACTTTGTAAAGGTTTAAGGGTGTGATGATAGGCATTTATGTGCACAAAGCTCTTTACCCATCTTTCCAGCTCAGGGGCAGGAATTCTACAAAAGTTTTTTGTTGTGCTTTTTTTTTTTTTTTTTCCCTTTGCTGCTGACTTACAACATCTGCTGTCATAAAACAGAAAAAGAAGACACTTGTAATTTTCATAAAACATGGGCCTTGGGTACTCTAACATCTGTATTCTGGGGCAGTCCTTATTCCAATTAGTTAAAATTATTGATTTGTTCATCATTTCACAGAGATCACATAGATATGCTGTCACCACCACCAGCTGCTGAACTTTGCTTTCCACACAGGAAGTTGTTTTCCCTAACAGGGCTCTTTTTTTTAGGACACTTCAACTTAAATTGAACATTTTGCTTGAAAGATGTAGGATCTGTAAAATATTGGACAGGGAAAAAGATGAAATTATCAGTACTGACTGATCCTAGTTCAAAGAACAATAGTCCAGCTTTCATCTGGTAGAGATATTAATTATAGGAATTGACAGATAATTCAGGTAATACTGCTGAATCTGGGAAGCAGCAGATAGGACTGCTGCTGCTAAGTATGTACATATTTTTTAAAAGAGCCTGAAGTTTAATTTCTCAAGTGTGCTCTCCAAACAACTAGCATATAAATATATTTTTGGCAGCCAGTAAACATTCCAGCTAGAATACCAGTGCCATGTATCAGTGGAAAGTAAACATCTCCTGATGTACTCTAAACATCGCAGACACAGGAACGGAGTTAATACACAGGACAACCAAACGCAAACCCCTAATCTCCACAGAAATCAACACCATATTATACCATAGCAAAGACTGTTTCTGAAAATGTCATCTTTAAGATTAGAGCTCTCAATTTCGCAATATTCCAATACACATCTCCTGAAATCTATTAGGTGGGCAGAAGTCTATGACCGATGCTTATTTTAAGAAAAGAGAGATAGATAGGAATTGACTTTGCAGCTCATGGAAATGATTTGGGAAATCCTTCTAGTGTTGCCATTGATTTCTCTTTCCAGATTTCATTTTTATGACCTTGGTCTAGCCAGCTGAACTTTCCATACCTCAGTTTCTCATTTGCTGTCCTGCCAAATAATGGTCTATTAGCTGAGTTGTGAATTTTTTGAAAGCATGACTTTCTACGCATTTATAAAACACTTAAAAGAACAAAATCCTATTCTATTGTAGGCTTTTGAAGGACCAAGCCCAGAAAATACATATAGATTGCAACAGCTTTCAAAAATTACCTAAAGGAAAGACATAATATATTTTTGGGTGGTAAGTTTAAGGTACTTCGGCCAACTTTTCATCAAACTTTAGTGCCAACTCAAGAATCTTTAAAAGGAGTGAACTGAAGCACCCACATTTAAAAAAAAACCAGCACTTGTAATGTACTCAAGGTAATTCCATACACTTTATGGACCTGAATCAGCTGTTAGCATGGAACATGAGTTTCACTGGCTTTTTTTTCTAAATATAGACCATAAATATTGAGGTACCTTATGTAATCTTAACAATTACTCCACACCCAAACTAATCTAATCTAATCTACTGTGAATGACCCAGAACTCCTTCAACTCCATTAGAGACAGCAGGCATGTGAGGAAAGGCAATGTCCCAGATGCTGTGGGAGAACTGTATACTTTGGACTGACAGGACACTATTTCAACTGATTAGTAAGTATTAAGAGTTCCTGTAACATCTTGCATTTACTAACAGGAACACATTAAATGCCCTGAAAGAATGTGAAGCATGCAACAACACGAAAATACAAATATTTTTCATTTACTCTAAATTATAAACCTCAAAGTTTCCAAGACAAGGTTGATATGGTAGTCAGAGAAATACAGGCAACTGAAAAGGTCTTCATTTCAAGGGGGGTTGTTGTTCTTTATCAATTTTTCCAAAACAGGAAGCTATTTTTCTTAATATTCTCTGAAAGATAGAGGTAATAGTCGAGGGGATTTATCACTAGGGAGCCATTAAAAATGGAAATAATTAAACTGAACACATCATGCAGAGTCACACACAGTGCCCTCAGGGCACTTCAACGCTCACATGATTTTGCTAAAGATACCTGTAAGTAGAGCCCTGGAATGGAACTCACAAGACTTACATTTACACCATTTTCCTACTGATCTATGAGCAATATAATTTAAACTTTTGGTGGCTCCTGCTGCAGCCAAACCATTTATTCATACTATCATCTATCCAGAATACCAGACAGCACTGCTTACAAAGGTAGCGAGACCTGCAAGGGAGCAACTTGGTGACAGGCTGGGGCTCCCTGAGCTGGTCACTGTCTCACACATCTATCTGCACTCTTGAAATGACTGTCATGTCATAACAGGTTTTTACATCAGTACACATAAGACAGCTATATTGTATAAGAATATTGATGACCAGAGCTGCAAGCAATTGGATGTGCTCCTATGGTTACCTCTAGAAAAAGGGTCAGGGTGTGGGAGATGACAGCTTCAGCTGGCGGCGAGGGGAATATATCTCCTTAGCCATACCAGTCTCTGCCATGGCTTTCCTTCCATCCTTCACATACACTTGCGAAGAGCAAAAGCAGCAAGGTGGTCTCTCTCCCAGTTTAAACCATGTATGCCAGTTTTATGGACATGGGTTTCACTTTGTCTCTTGTTCTTAAAAAGGGCAAAACAAGAGCCGACCTGCTAGCTAGGAAGCATTTAAATACTTTTTTACTTGATGAGAAAGGCAAATAAAATACTAGTTTTACTTTTATTTTTAGTGGTAGAATTTTTTAATGGATTGACTGGAAACCAGACTGAAACTTGGATGACCTTCTTTCCAGTTAATCTCAAGAGGCTGAAAATAGTTGGCCATCTTCACTATGGACAAAAACAATAAATGGAGTTCCTATTGACCAAAAGCACCATAGAAAAGTACTTGGCGGCTGTGACTATTAGTGCTACTTCCTCCTACTAATTGTATTCTTATAATCAGAGCTCTTGCTATTACAGGTAATGATTCTGTAGAGGTAGCATACAATACCACCATCTTTACATTTCCTAATTGCATCATTGAGAGCTATGAATACAACTGTTTGAAGGTCACAAACTGTGACGTCAGTGGAACTGTGAGGGTGTAGCTAGGGACAAATTTTGACTCACTATTTGTAAATGATCAGTCTAATGACCAGTCCGATACTGAGCTACATCATCACAGTGGAAGATGTTTACCATTTTTCTAGAAATTTTTCAAATTATTTAAGCAACGTTCATACATTGGCAACAAAAATGCTATGCTGCTCTCTTCCTATAATTCACTGAATAGTTTACTTTTAAAACATATTGTGACAAGAACAATATCTGGTAGTGCCACAGTATCTTTTCAAAATTACTGTCAGCTGTCAAGATTGCATAGCCCTGGGCTATGTCTTTACTCATGGGAAACAGTAAGTAGGAGTTTGCAGATATAAATGGTTGAGTTGTTTTTGAAGCCCTTGAAAGTTAAAAAAGGTAAGCTGTTTATATACTTTTAATCACAAATTTTCGTTGAGTCTATTAAATAATTTAAGACTGTGGACAGTATGACAGTTTCTTCAGTCCATTTATGAATACTGGTTTCTCACTGAAATGGTACCTGGGGACTGAGTACTACGGAAAAAACTTTGGTGTTCCTGAGTTTTCAGCCCAGCTGATAATGTGAGCTATTTCTGTCATTTCTGAGCTCCTCCTCTACTTCAGCAGTTAAAAAACAGCAGCAAGACTTCTCACTATACCTGTTTTACAGAACTGCACTGGTTATTGTCTGCTGAATTATCATCAGATAGAAATGCTCAGGCATAGATAGAAACCAAGACACATAGGAAACTGTTCCAAACTTTCATGCTAATTTAAAAAAACAAAAACAAAAACAAAACAAATCTGAAATTCTTTTGTAATTTGATAGAAGATAATAACTTGACCTTACAAAAACAGGCGGAAAGGTGCCTGCTTGCAAGTTGTGATCCCCTGACTCTTGTAGACAGTCTCTACTGTGAATAAATTGGTGGGTCACATACTCAAATCAGCAGCATTTGACATACAGCTAGGAAAGAAGTAAAGGATACCCTTACATTTTGCCCCATCCTTGTGGAGTGACACAACATGACATTCACAGCTCCGCACAGCAGTTGGACCAGAAAAATAATCTGTATAAACAACCACATGATTGTCACGAGTAGCAATGCTGTCTGAGGAGAGAAGGTAAGCAAAAACCATGAGAGATGGTGGGGAGCTGATGAAAGGGGAGTTGGATTAACGGTCTTTGCTGGGCATGCCTCTGGTAGTACAAGGGTGTCTTTGTGGGAGAATACTCTAGGCTGTCCAGGAAGATTGGCCACAATGAGATAGTTTTGGAAAACAGTTGAACATGGTAAGACAACTGTCCATAGGACAGGAAGTAAGAAGAAAATGGACAAGTCATCAACACCTTTCACATAAATGTCACAGAGAACAGCACCCACAGACACCTATCTTAGGAACACATCCTACTGTGAATATGACATCCTACAGTAAATATGACTAATTCATAGTCCTCTATCACTCAGCTACTTTGCTTATACTACCTTGCTTTTCCTCCAGGTGACTGATTTAATGAAGAGCTTCCTGCACTATAAAGTCAACAAGCAATTTTATGACATACCTCCGCAACACACTGTGTTACATGTACCTCAGCAAACAGAATGGCAGAAGCACGTACAGCTTGACTAATTTCAGGACTGAGATACAAAAATTATGTAGCATGAGGAAACACACATGCTTCAGGTGAGAATTTAACTCACCCCACTACCTTTATGCCTAGAAGCTGGATCAGTGCATCACTGGGTTGGCACTTCAGCAGACAGCAGTATAGTGCTGCTCAGAGGATCTGTTTGCGAGCCTTGGTGTAAGAGATGTGCTGGAGAACTGGAGATCAACAAGACATGCTTGCAGATTTGAGACAGTGGTGCAGCTCACAGAAAAGCAACTTGGAAATGGTTGTAACTTGGATGCCTGTGCGACAGAGGTTTGAGTGGGGTTTACGCTTTTGAATCTCTCTACAGGACAATCTAGTGGCACCGCAACTGATCTAGACATATCCCAAGAAGCTTTAAGCAGGAATTTTCAGTGCTGCCAGCATAGCTGTGGCAGCTTCAGCTCTGCACGCCCGAAAGGGACTCCAGGCTTAATAATGAAAAATACATGTCCCTGCAACCCTACTAGATGTAGCTAAGTTAGGAAGCATAAAGCTACCTTAGGAATACCTACACCAACTATGCTTCCCATCTGGATTACCAGAAACAGGAAATTTCAGATACAGTTTGCAGGGAGTTTACATTAAGGCATACAAATCAGTAACATCCTGTCAACGTTTACTGCTAGCTAGCTCTTTTCAGGTGCTGCCCTAAAATAGCCATGTTTCTTAATGTGTGTCAAATCTAGCAAGAACTGGGCTTGGTGCATGACAGCTACATATCTTTCCTCCAAAGCCTGCTTTTGTTTTAATATTTTTCACAAAAATTAAGAGGTTAACTGCCTCAATCTTCCTATATTTGAAGGGTCACTTTGGTTATTCAGCTACTAGTTAAAGGCTTTTTCTACTATTTTATTTCAAAAAATGTGAAAAGACAGCCCAAACCTTATTCTTTCATTTTTAACCAGGAAGATATCTTAATTAATTTCAGCTGTGTTTACAGTCATAGTTTTTGTTGGTATCAGTTCTAGAGGACAAGATAAGCCAACAATGACTTTGAACTCCACAGGGAATTTATTCCAACTCACTGGAGTATTCTTATCATACTTTAAAAATCCTTAAAACCCAAACAAAACTAAACAGCCCCCTCTTGTTTATACAGAATGGGTTCAAATTTGATGTGATCAAATGCCCGTGCGATGTCAGGCAGCAGGATGCACTGGTCAGTCATGAGATGTTGCAGACTAGCAGTGAGAACACACAGGGAATTTTATTGAGAAATTCATACTGCGAGCATTCCCTGAAACATATCCCTTTGCAAATTTTGGCTCATTTGGAAAACAAACAGTTTCCAGAATAGGATGGAATAGAATACGTTGTGCACCTTGTTTTTTAATGCAACACCAGATAATTAAGTCCCTTAATTTAGAGTTTTATTTTGAAACAAGGACAATGAAAAGGAACTGCATTTGTATGAAGTTCCATTAGAGACAATGAACTTGTCTTAACTTCTGATATAATTCATTCTAAATTATTTGACTTTTTATCCATGAAACATGGACAATCAAAAGATTATGAACTCTTTAGGAATACCCTGATCGAGTGAATCACACCTCAATAGGGAGCTTGCCCTACACTTACCTTCTTTTATAGCTGCCATCATATGCCTACCTCTCATTCACATTCATGACCTCCCTAGCAACCCATGGGGACTCATAGAAACCCATAGGAAAGTGCAGTATGTGATATGAATAAATGTCTATAATGATAAAGATATGGTTGTTTCCAGTAGCTTCAAGAAAATCAGTGTTCCCTGTCTTTGCTATCTGTGGTACTCCTGATAATTGTTGATGGGTACATATACCCAGTGGGCCCGAAAATTACTTTTCTTCTGCACTGAAGTCTGAGGAAGAGGTGGAGGCAAAATGGTTGAGCTTTGCTTCCATTTCTTTGGCTGCTCTCTATGTTTTCACATTGCTAGGTGTCGTAAGTCTTGAGGTTTTTTGAGGCAGCTGGAAATAACAGAATGAGGACCTGTACTAAATAATAAACCAGCCCTCTTCTGGCAGCAGTTTGGGAAACCTCTGGCTTAAAATTCAAGCACTAGAATAAAAGGCAGGTAGGTGTCTGTCTCACTGTTCACCCTGACTACTTATGACCTTGAAAAATTTACTTTCCCCCTGCATTTACAGATAAGAAGTTAAGGCAAATAAATGTGTGAGGCAGACTCAGGTAAGATGTTCCCATATGAGCATCTTCAGCTAGATGACAAGTAATATGGATGACAGAGGTCTACATCTGGTGACTGTGCCTACAGCCACACACTTCAGAAAGAAATCTCATGGATAGAAAGGGAACTGTGAAAATGCAATGATGTTATCCTGCACCTGCAAGCAACCTCGATTAGCTGCTTTCAGAGAATGAGCTGACAATTGTTTCTTACCAGGGTAAAGCACTAGGGAAGAATCTGCTAGCAGAGCTTTGTTTGCTACAGGAAAGAAAGAATGAAGAAAAGTACTTTCCCAGGAAGTGAAAAAACCAGAAATTTCCTGCTGCCACTAAGCATGGTGTTCTTGTTTATGTATCTGAAGGAAATGGGGAAGTTGCCCTGATAGAACTAAAAAGACCTTTGGGTAAAATACATGCTTCTCCTCAATATTTGAACTTCAGTCTCTTAATCTTCATCCCACAGAGCTGTGTGTACCCTGGCTAAAACTCTTCCAGTTCAGTGACATAGCATCTACTTTTTGCTTGCTGATCAGGCTGCATAAAGCAAAGAGGTTCACTGTCAGCAAATGAGTTGTATACGAGCAGTGTAAGCAGACATCAAGGAGTGGCACCAGCTACTCATCTCCTTGCAAAACTCAGTGAATGCTCTCAAACCATAAGCACTGACACATGCTTGAATTCTCAAGCAGTAAAAAAGCACCATCTTACCCACTTTATCTTCAACCTGCAGTTCCAAGGACAGGGTGAAACAAGCCTGCCCTTTCAATTCTTAATCAGATACATAACAGTTTTGTCTGTTCATGATCTCATGAGGCTCAGAAATAGCAGAGTGCAGGAAGTGGCCACAAATCCTGTTCATGAACCAGGTTTAGTAGCGGAAGAGACAGTATCTTTTGTTTGCTGAATGATTTTTCACTGATACCCTGCAAAAAAATCTCCCTAAAGCTAAAGTCAGAAGGGATTTGAGCTGCCTAGTTACTTGGCAATGTATGACTTTTCCAGTAAGTCTTCAACTACTAACCTTTCCCCACAACCTGAAATGACTAACTGATTCAGCATGATAACTGTATCTTCACAGTTCTCCAAAGCCTAGGAAAGATGTAGTCAAGTCATAAAATCTCAAAATAACAATGTTACTATTTTTTTCAGTTCTCTTTTGCCAGTCCCTATGAGCAGAATTTGCAGGGAAGGCACAGCACAGAGGGACTCCACTGTCTGTGATCCCACAGCTCTTGCCAACTAGCCCAACTCATCATCTGCACTCTGTGAGTTTCCATGCTATGGCAACACAGGTATAAAATAACACTATTCTGACTGAAGAGCTTTTTAAAGTTTCTAATTTTCTGCACTGTGTAGGTGTTTTCAGCATTACAAAGTGAGAACAATACACCTACAAAACCCCAACATGCTCACAAACGAGTTGCTTGGCTTTTCTAGTTGCTCACAGAGCTACTGGCAGAAAATGTGCTAGTTGAAGAAATACCCTAAAAGCAACACTTAAATCAAGCAAAATTTGAAAAAAGAAGTTAAAAACTGCTTAACTTAGGATGGGCTAACATGAAATACATTAACTTATGTTTGCACAGTACAAAGACCAACAATTTGATTTTTTAAATAAACAGATATACCAATGCAATATACACCAATATGGTAACTGGATATGACACAATCCATTTCTGTTGTTGGATGTTTTTTAAGCTGTCAGAATGCAGACAGCCTAAATCATCATATCTGAGGGGGAGAGAGAAGCCACAAAGAAAGGTGCTGCAATAGGCAGGATATAACAGATGAAGGTATCGGTAAGGATTCTGATCAAAATGGATTTACAGTCAACAAGTGAGCTTCCGCATAGTCAGGCTGCTATGTGGGTGAACTGCAAGGCAAAAGGACACCAGGAATTTCATAATGATTGGCATTTCTGGTCCAATACATAGTGAGAACTGGCACTCTGTATTATGTCACTGACAGTTGGTCTCACATAAGGCCAGACTTTGAAAGCTCCTGTTAGTAATTGCATATGATTAAATTGCTTTGCTTACATTATTACCTTTCCTCATTTCTTTACATGTGTTTCAACATATTTCTAGTCCAAAGCTCTGTATTTAGAACCTTATTTTTCATTGACCATTTCCTTCTCCTCCCCTTTACTTGACTAAGTGACCCAGCCCTTCCTCTAGCTTTCTCTCCTGGGGTAGCATCCAGGCTCCATCACTTCCTTCATGATCAAGTGGAAAATTTCTTTTGGAGGGTGGAGGAAAGATAAAGGAAGGGGAAGGGGAGAGGATTAATTGGTGTGCTGTGCATGATCAGAGCGTTCTTTATATGACACCAACAGAACTTCTTGATCAGGTTTCAGAATGAAATCTTGCCACTGTTTCTCCCATTGAGTAATGTTCTGTTCCCTATTCTGATGGAATGATTTACTCCTTTAAGAACAAAGGGGCTTGGACCTGCAAATCTAATTCCAGCAGGTGCTCAGAGTTGGTACTATCATGCCCAGGGAACTGAATTTTGCATGTTTATGTCCCCTTCTCTGCTGTGGAAGCTACTGCATGACCCTTGAACCATGTCTTCTTGCTAAGATGATATATCTAATGTTTAAACACATTATCAACATTAATGAAGCTCCTACTAAAATTTCTCTAAAATTAAGTCAAATGCTGTTAGATATTATGTCATAATTACAAAAAATGAAAATTAGTAAAACAATAAAAATATTTCTGTGAACAATTAAACATGACCAGTATTTACAATTCTAAGCCCTATGTCATCAACTACATGATCACAGCACCCACACTGCCTGTTGGACAACTTCAGATTTGAAGCTGTCATCTTTCACAGCAGCTTCTGGCATTACTTTGTAAATCTGGGTACCAAAATTTGCGGCCACAAGCCTTCACATTTTAGTGTGTGGATGAAAGACATTAGACATCTGTTTTGAGGACTTATTTTTCTTAAATTGTAAAGTTGGGGTTTTTTTAAAAATATATATATAACAATGGGGTTTAATAAAACAAAGCAAAGCAAGACAAAACAAAACCTATTGAGCAGAGAACAATTCTGTACTGGACACGTGAAAGCCAGTAGGAAAGATCACATATGAGGAGAATCTTCAGTTTAAACTTTGCTGAGATTTGTTCAATTCCTACCCATAAATTAAGACTTTGTTTAGAAAAGGCTGTTCTGAGTCACTGTGCACATCTACTGGGTCACGGGTCCTGAGAGGAAATGTAATGCAAATGCCTCAGTGCATCCCTTCAGTTGCAAAATTGAACCAGCTGAAAAAGCTCAGACAGGTTACTGTCACGGTGTCTCTCTGAAAGAAAGTGGGATAAATCACAGGACTGCAAAACTGCAGGTGCAAAGCCTGGCACTTCCAGCAGTGCCCACAGAAAGACAGACTGCACATGAGTTGTGGCACTCATCCTTCCAACAGGCCTAGAGGATGGTGACCAGCTAAGTGCAGGAAAAAGGTACCAGCTTAGAGGAAAGAAGAATAATCCTCCCAAAGGAGTAAGTAGGGGAAAGTTGTAATTATCCCTGTCTGGAATCTGGGATGTTGCGGTTAATATCCCTGTTCTCGTCAATAGTTCAATGAATTTCCCAATGGCCACAAACAGTCAGGACTTTAGTTTTATATTCCACACTCTAGAAACACATTCGGACACTGGCTCAACACTGACTCAGTGGGCAAGGTGCCGTTTACTGAATCACAAATACCACTTCCTGCGGGACTGTTTCTGCCTGGAGTATTTTGAAGGAGAGCTTGGCTGGTTAGCTGAGAATCAGCCTCACAACTTCAGACAACAAAGTTGCAGAACATATGCAGTTTGTGTAGCATTTGAACACAATACACTATTCCATCCCATAGACTTTGAATGAGGTTATTCAAATGCAGTAGCGTTTCATATGTGGTTTATGAACTTAATTTTTCTTAGGAGGATAAACTAGGTTTTTTCAAATGGAAAAAACAGAAAACATGTCTATCTTTATGCTTCTCTTGCTTTCTGTCCTTCTTCAATGGTGCTGCAAAGCACTTCATTATAACAGAACAGACATCTTATTGAATAGGATGATTTCTCCCTGTCAGGAAGTCAAGATAGCTAAAACTTTCTGAGAGAGGTGGATTTCCGTATCTTAGGCTGTACAACACTTTTAGAAACAGTCAAAAACAAAACAAGCAACTCTTAGATCACTGTAGTATTACACATTTTAAAAATAAATAAAGTACTAGTGGGGGAATTTTACATGGTACTATTATCAGAAATTACATATCTAATGTCATGTGCACATCTTCCACATGACTGTCCCAGTTCATAGACTCATTGCTAAGTCTCTGGTCAATAATGCTGCTAAATGTACTTGTCCTTACGCTATGCTAAAGAAAAACAGCATTCTCTTCCTCTCGGTGACAAACTGTTGGCTGCAAGTAGCTACATGGTTAATTCCTAGTGAGGATCATCGAGTTTATCATGAGGTCATGCTTGCATGCCAGTGCTAACCACTTCAGCTGTACATGGGACAGCGGAGCTATTTCTGCAACCCAGCCAAGCCTAGGCACTCTCCTACAGTTTTGTGACTCTCCTGCTATGATTTCCATTAGCAAAAGTTTTGGCAAGTTGTGCTTATAAGAATGTTTGTCGAGTACAAGGAATATGTATGAAATAACACTGTAATCAGAAGTAATGGATGCTTCTGTTTAGATTTCTCCTTGTTAGCCCAGCTGTAACTATTCCCATTTGAGAGCTTATTTAAAATACATTTGACTAGTTACATGCCTGCCAAAGAAGCCAATATTTCACATCAAGCATCTGCTTTAACTGGTAATAAGCAGTAAGTCACTTTTCATTCTGAGAGTAACCAAAGATTTAATTAGTCTGAAGACTCAATTAACCAGGTTTCTGAAGAAGATTGTCCAAAAGCAGAGCAGTAGTATGAGAAAACAATAGTGTAAGCCTAGCCTCGAACTGCTAAAACATTCAGATTTCCTTCTTAAGGTTCGTCCACAAGGAACTGGGACATTATTTTGCTAGAGAAACAGCAAAATAACAGTTTTGATAGAGTAACAGCACTGACCTCTCATCCTGTGCCTGAATGCAGACAACAACCACTTGGCAAGGAAACTTGAAAATTCAAATCAGAAATTCTCAGATGACATAAGGGGGGCTGCATTTGTGCCAGGCACTAAGATCTGAACCAAATCTTCTGTGGTGGGTATCATTTTTAGCTTATACAGGCAGCTCAAATAAATCCATAGGATTCAGAATAATCCTATATACCCAAAACTTCAACTTGTAAGTACATTATTGTGGAATTTCCCATAGCCACACTGTTGCTGTACAGGAATCTTAAGAAACCAACACGACGCTGCAAAAGATTGTCCTGCTGTGGAATATAGGTTTCAGCAGAGGTGAGATGACAACAGTACTATACAAGAACTCACGAGTACACTGTTTCCTTTGGTCAGTGCACAAGATCTACCATTCCAAGGGTTTGGGATAGAGTATCAGATATCCTGTTGTTAATCACCTACTTATAAGCAGTGCTTATAAGCAATAAACACTTTTATTTTGTCAAGAAATAAAAAGAAAAGACAATGTTGACTTCCAACCACTGAACTTTCTGGCTCCTTCTCTTCCTAGAAAGACTTCTTTTAAAGAAGTGTTGCTTCAAAAGGTAATTCTCATCTCAGGGTTCAGAGAACTACCTGCCACATCAAAGGTGCCTCAGAGCTCCTGATGAGTCACAGCTCCTGGGACTCTACTGGCTCTAATAGCATTGGTCCATCTACCATCAGAAGAAATCCTCTCATAACGTGAAAGTCACACCAGGTACTCAGGTATCTATTCTTATTTTCACTTTTATTAAATTGCTGGAAAATTTCTATGTCATTTATTAACAACCCAAACATAGTTTATAATATTTCTTTTGCCTTTTGGAGTGTCTGTAGATACATGTTAGTCAGAGCTTATATTTATTTTTGATATTTTTTGAAGATACTTAAGGCCAAGTTTGCCTGTATGTCTAGTCTGAAGTTACTTCCACAACCTGTTTCAAGTTGTAATACTGATATATATGCTCACACAGACTTGAATGTCACATGCTTAAACTGTGGTTTCCTTATGTTCCTTAAGTGATTTCATCTTTCCTCTTTTTCTGCATTTTCTCACTCATTTTTGAGGAATCAGTCTTCTCAGCATATATCACAGCTAGGGAAAAAATGTCAAACATGCTTATAGAAGGCAATGCGGACAGACACAGAGGTCCAAGTGTGCCAAATTATCTAGCTCCAGAACTGAGAGCAGTGAAACCATAACTGTGCAGCGCTGTCATTTTAATGAACCTCACTTTCAGGAATTATCTCATGTTAATGTAGTGACATGCTTTGAGGATCAAAAGCAAACACCTCTGCCTGGCACGGAATACTACTGTGGAATCACATACTAATATATCACCAGACTGTCAAAGACAAGATAAATTCCTTTTTCAATATGAATCACACAGTGGGAAGAACGAAAGGCAGAGGAATAGCATTAATCACGTAAAACTATCTGAAGCAAGCAAGTGACCTAGTAGCCTACATTGCCTTTATTGGAATTTAGCTTGAAAATCATCACTCTTATGAGCTTAATTTCCACATGTATCAAATTTAGGCATGGAAACATAAAAAAAAAAAAAAAAAAAAAAAAAAAAAGGAGCTCGACCTGGTTGCGAATGCCTAAGGTGTGATGTCCTTTTGTAGAACCATTGCACAAGTGACATTCAGTGCCTGCACTAGAAACACCCTTTCCTCCCTTAAGATTCATATCAAGTTATCTTCTAAGAGCAGGAGCTTGACAAAAGAGACAGCAGTAGCAGCACCCACTTTTTGCAGCTACCCTGAAAGGAAAGATTGAGATGCCAGGTTTTTGTCAGCCTAAGGCATGAATTTCTAGCTTTTACAGTGAAGAGAGTGGCCTAGGGCAGGAGTCGTTCTCCACTTTTCCTGATGAGAATGAGGTCCTGCAGAGAGAGAAAACGGAGATCTATGAGGCCCAAGAGACAATGAGTAACTAGGTAGCTTTCCAGGAAAAGCTGTTCCATTGGAACACATGTTTTACAGTGGTTTTTTGGTATAATTTTGTGGATACAGGAAAACAGTGATGAGTTATCATGGGCCAAATGCTGATCCTTGTTACACCAGTATAAATATGTTATGGACTAACTGAGCTTATAGATATGTATTTCAGAAGAGGGTTTGGGTCTCTGATGTAGTAGGTATTGTGGTACCCAGACCTATTCCACTGAAATGAACAGAAGACAAGGATCTCCCTAAGCTAGTTTTCCTTTAAGTAATATTCAGTGCAGCGTAATGTAGTTTTAAGTAATATTCAATGCAGCATAATACAGTAGCCTAGGATTTGTCCTGACATTCCTTACTCCCACTGAGTAATGCTTATTCATAGAAGTAGTTCCATATAATGAATTGTGTTACACAGACTATATTAGAAATTTCCATTTATCTCAGGGGAATTCACATAGGCTGGCAAAAGCTTTCCTACTGGACTACAGTATGAATGTTCATCACCAGGTGCCAGGAGGGAAAATCCAATTCTTTCCTATAATCTGCCTTACCTTAACAATATCCTACTCTTTACACTACTTGCAACTACTTCATGCATTGATCACTTCAGAGCTCACCAAACACAAACTTAATAGTGGAGTATCTCCTCCAACTCCAGTTTAGGCTTTATCCAATCTTCCTATGCCCTTTGGATGGAGCGGAAGCTATCCTCACCAGAACTGTTCAGAAGCAGAGCTCTGTCCTCATTCTCCTGGGATTGGGAGGTTCCTTTACATGTCACTGGCCACGTTCCACAGCTCTCTCCTTCACTGCCTCTCTTCGTACTCTTCTAACTCAACACTGCTTGCCTTGAAATGGCTCGCTTTTCGTTCCCTTTTTTTCTTCATTTTATATCTCACTTGGAAACACAAACTAAATTGCCATTTCTATGCGGGTGATGTTACACATCTGGTGTAAATCTCCCTCACTCTGTCAAAGAGTAAATCCACACAACTCCTCGGTATCCATTTCTGTAAGACCTTTCATAAGATCAAACTCAACTTAATTGTAACAGAGCTTCATCTTTCCTGGTCCTTTTGGGTCCGAAACCGCTGTCCCACACCTTCTTTCTCTATCATTGAAAGCAATGCAACTTTTCTGCCTGTCAGAAGGCCTGACAAATGCAATTCCGCTTCTCTTGTCTGCACTCAGAAAAGCTCCTGCAAAGGCTTCTCTTATGGAATTCTCTTTGATCAAGTCATCCTGTATCATCCGGCTGTTCTTCACTGAGTCAGCCGTACATAATTTGTTTTCACTCTCAGAGCACCTCATGACCTATGCCCTCTAGGCCTATCCTCTTGCATTCAACCTTTGGATGCTGACTCCTCCTGAATAACCTGTGTGGCCAGCCTCCACTGTCCGCTTACTAACTACTCTGATATTAAGTCCAGGGAGAAGTGGCTTTCAACCTTTTCCAGCACAATCTTCATTTGCTACTGTGTTCTCCTTCCATTTCTGACAACTACTTACTTAATAACACTTCTTTCCTACCCTTCTCCTGGCTAAACCACAGCAGTTTCTGAAAGGTGAATGACACTTAACACTGCCTCTTCCCCTGCCCCTCTGTACCAGCATGCAGCCCAAGATGATGAGCTTTGCAGATTTGTTAGCATAGACTCTGCTCTATACCTTGCCTTCTCCATCTCTCCTGTAAATGCCTGCCTTACTGCTTGGTTCATAGAGACAAGTGACCGTACTCCTGACAACTCTTGGGGAGCAAAGGGAAGATGCACTCAATGCTGTTTCAAAAAGTCCCAATGAAGGAAGCTTTGTTGTATTGCAATTTGAGATATTTTGCTCAAAAAACACATACACTTCAGAAGAAATAAAATATTGTAATTTCCAACAGTTCTAACCAGAATCACAGAATGGCACAAGTAATCAGTACTGCCAAGAAAGAGCCATAGAGTCAGAAACTAAGTATTTCTGCTTTCCAGCAGGAATTGCCTTGGTGGTACGGATGGTAGGTCACTATATGCCAGAACCTCCCTCTGGAAGACTTTGCACCAGAGTGAAAACCAGGCCTATTGTGCAAACAAAAAGTGCTTTTAAAAGTTCTTTTCTTTTGTGCTTATCATATATGAGAAGGCTCTGTAATTCCTTTTTTGTCTTTTTTTTTGGTCCTCTTTGTCCATCAAGAAAGCCCTGGACAGGATAGGTGTTAAAGTTCCTGCAGGAAAGCAAGCACAACTTTCTTTAGAGGTATATGTACTTAAACCCTATAAACTTTAAACAACAATCAGCAAACAAAGATTAGGGAAAGTAGCACAGTATCTATACTAGAAATATGTTACAGGAAGTTAACTAGAAAAAAAGGAAGACTGCAGCCAAAACATCCAAAGGAGTGGGAGGGGGAGAAAAGATAAGTACTATTATTAGAACATCTGAGATACATGCTATTATTAGAGTACCCAAGTTAATTCTGTTTCTCCTTTCTTCTCAGTACAGTTTCTTTATGAGCTTATTCAGGAAGAATGCTGATGTTCAACAGCACCCAGGAAGCAACTTATTTTTTCTCCTTAAAATTCCTTTTCCTCTGAATTATTCAACAGCTGTTCACTTGCAAGTGCATTGAGACTCTGCCTGATACACTAGGCAGGGCTGCCCTAAAGGCTCTCTGCACTCACATCTTTCTGCATTTGGTATTCTTTATCTTCAGCTGTAAATTCACAGGGGTGTCTTTTTTTCTTCAGAGCTTTTTCAGTATTTCATAGAACAGTCCATCATTAATGTCATTAATGTTATGATTACAGAGAGATATTTTTATGTAGCTTGCCTTTATTTAGATAATTAAAGCTTTAGAAATTAATACTGCTGCCCACCATTATGGTACTTGGATGTTTACAGTCAAAACAACCCTGCATTTAAGGATTTTTTTTTTTTTTTTGACAATTTTTGACAATTCTGTGCCATGGCTGCAAGTGATCTGCATCTCCAGTGAGCCGGGAGGGATACACTCAGCCCACCTGCTACCGTCCGGGCAAACAGGGCTCCCTGCCACTGATCGTGCATCTCTGGATTCTACCCGAGGGGTGCAAGACCTGCTGTTGTCTCCCTGGAGGACAAACTGATAAGAGCAGGTAGTGTCGCACCCTATTGAGAGCAGGAACAATTAATTGTCTCTCCACTAAGGCACCTCTTATAGTATTAGTGCTGCTTGGCAGGGCAGCCTGTAAAATCACCACTTCCTTCCCCATGGGTAGGAATTGTCTATGTTAGTTTAGGCATTTATGTTCCTTCATGAGTAGGAAAGCCAAAGGCAGAGAAGGAAGGAGTGGAATCCTGAATGATTTTCCCAGGCAGCCTCTCTCAAAGGTGAGCAGTGCCAATTTTCTCGCCTGAGCTGTATTGCATAGGGGGTTAGGGTATGCTGCTTCCCTGGATACACCGTCACTGGGATACCACACACAGAACTCTTTCCCAAAATTTTCTTTTTTCCCGGTTTTTAGCAAATCTTTTTTCTCCAGAAGTCTGCCAACTGGCGCGCTCTCAGCTTGTTGGTTTTCCTGTGGAATATGAATCTGATTGACTGACGCACTACAGAAATAATAGTCCAAGCCAGCTGTTTCTGTAAATTCCCAATGTTAGATTTCAATGTGCTATTCCAGATCAGTAAATGGCAGGCAGATGTAGGATTTCCTTGAAAAATATCCTACTTCAGAACTTAAGATCACCAAAAGAAGCACAGTTTAATCCCTAAAAAACTGTATTTGCTGTCTGCCTCCTAGCTTCAGACTCCAAAGTCTTCTTTTCTGAGTTTTCCCCAGTGCTACCAGCAACTAGAAACTAAAGACAGGCCTAGACTTAAAGGCAAATATAATTTTGAGCTATTTAGGCTCTGGATGCAACATCTGTAGCTTAGAATAATCTTTGCTTTAGATATCAGTTATCTCAACTGAGGAATTTCAACAAACATCAAAGAGATTAGTGATTTTCATAATGTTTTACAAAACATAGTTTAAAAGCAGGTGCACATCAAGCTGATGAAGAAATCCTCAGATGTGATCATTACTGTTCAAAGGAATATCCGTATCCGGACAGCTCACTGAAACAACAAAACATTGCATACAAAAAAAAAAAAAGAACATTCGTCAAGTAGCTGCTTTCTATGCATGAATGAAATGGGCCCAGTGACAGGGGATTTCACAGGTGCTCAGGGTGCTCAGCCTGTACCTAGAGTCAACTTCTAGCACGTTCAGTCACTTTGAAGAATGCAGCTGGAGTATCCAACAAAACTGTGCTTGAGAGGCATTATATTGTTTTGAAGCTTCAATCGCATTCTCTCCTAGTGTAATAAAATAGTAGAGCCAACAAGAGTTGGTTTCTTGTTGTGACTGAAGCAAGTTTGCAAGTTTTGGATTACACTTAGTTCAGAGATAAAGGCTGGCTAATCCTGCCACTTGCAAAGCAACAAGCAGCCGGAGAGAGTCCAATGGCCATCAACTGATACTCTCTGCTACTTCTGCCCACACAGATAACACAGATAAGAGAAAAACAGCAGACAGCAAAGAAAAGGAAGAAAATTTTAAATAAACAAAGAAATCTCAGTAGCTGAACTATACCTAAAGGAAATGAGATCACCTTCTGTTTCAGATTCCAACCACAAACAACTGACAAGTAATCAAGAGTCATTAAAGTACAAGAATTTTTATGAATCACATTCAACTTAAAATCAGCTACTCTGGAACTTCCTGGGACTCATACAAGCTGTAATTTCAGAGAATAAGATTAAAGAGCGAGCTGTATATTTTTAACTTTATGAATGGTGATAATATAACATTTGAAATCTATTGGTTTACATTTCAAAATCTATTGGTTTATTCAGTCATGAATATCTCAAGAGCTAGAAGTAAACTGATTAAAAAAATTAAATTGTCTAATATCAAAGGGACAATAAAAATTGGTTTACTGTAAAAGTGCCCCTGTTTTTAAAGGTGAAGCCAGAATATTCTAAAAAAACTTTATAATGGAAAATTTCCCTTAAACTTGTAACACATTTTATGTACCTCGAAATTCTTTCTGCCATAATCCAAAATTTACTGTAAGCTAATACTGTTTAATTTTGAAGCTGTATTCTAATACACAAAGCAGTTGTAAATGCAGCTATATTCTTTACATTCTATACCCATAGCTGGGGCTACTTAATTCAGTGACAAGCTATTTTCTTTAACAAAAAAAACACCAACAACAAACTATTATCATTATGGAGATGACAAGTCATGTTAAAAGGATCTAGGTGTTTTCTTAGCTTTTGCATTCTTAATCACTAACTAAATACTGAATGTGAAGCTTAACTGTGCTCTTTGATGTGAGATGACAGAGGTTCAGGTACACATAACTGCTCATGTACAAATTTAGACCTCCCTGTTCTTAATGCACCATGAGTAGAGAGGACTTGCAAATGATTTTTCTATTTCATGGGAAGCCATGTTGGCCAAACAGACATAATTCTCGTATTATCGATCTGTGATACAAACCAGAACATGCTCCACACAACCACCAGACTTAATGCCATATAAAGCCTGAGGCGCATCTGAGCCCTGACTCTAAAAATGCCTTGAGCAGAAGGGACTGCTCCCCCTGCACTGAGCCCCATTACCTTCAGCGGCACCTTGCAGAAGTGTCTGCTCACAGAGCCAGGATTTCAGGATTAGGGCAGATTTCTGAGCATGGTTGTAGTTTTAAGCATGTGGAGATTCCTATTAGGCTAGTGAGTGTCGCTGTGTGAGAAAACCAGTGTGGAGTGTCAGGGTGCCATAGTAAGGGAAATTTTTCCTGATAGAACAGCACTTCTGTGGCAGTTCTTTTTACTAATATTTACAGGGTTACTTAACTCTCTGAATTCTATCCTTTTGGAGTTTACTGATGGTCCACCAGAACTGACGTGTGGTGGATGTTATTTCTCTTCAGTTCTAATATTTTATCATCAGCTGTGACAATGAACACTGGAACTAATAATACCTCCACCCCAGCAACTTCTGCAAAACAATGTGAATCTCACAATCTCTTTCAGTACACCACCATCAGATAAAACCCCTGTAATTCTTTAAGAGGGTCGGTGTCCTCATCTAGTTGGAATGGAATGTTATATTTTCTAAATTTGCTAAGTCAGGATGGCCGATTAGTCCGGAACATTCAAGTTACTTCAACTGTAAATTGAAAGAATCAAGCAAGATTTTTATCGGCAACTGAAAACTAAATCACAGACTCACAATAAACCAAGAACTGCCTGACTGTGGTTCTAACCCTGCTAGCTCTTCAGGGTTGCAATCACTACATCTGACCTCCATTTGAGAGAAGTACTATACGACTGCAAGGGGTTCACAGACTTGGATCACATGAGCAACTCATACGAGGTGTATATATTTTCTTTACTCTGTGTTATAATCCAGGTACAAACAAGAGAAATATATAAAGCCATATTATAACAGCCCTGACTCTGTAAATGAGAGAATGACTTTAGGTTTTGTGAATTGCATTTTCTTGTTTAGATGCTGTACTCCTACTAAGCAGGTGAAGTGTATTCTGTGAGGTCACCCACACCATTTCCTGTAGCACCTCTTTTCTTTAGAAGTCTCCCACCACTTCCATCCTTCCCACACCTCTGCCAAATTCAGATAGAGACCAAAGTGATGAAACCACAGACATACATAAGGAAAAAGAATTAAACAGCGGAAACCAGAAGCAGTCTCTCAAAATACAAAACTTGTTCATGGATCTGTACAAGAGTTTCTCTCTTAAGCCCCATGACTTGTAATTAATCAGTATCTACTGGACACATAAGTTCCACTGAGAGTCTTTCAGTAGGCATTTCATTTTGCTCACTGTTCTTCCCAAACAACTTTGATTTTGAGTTATATAGACCTTCTTCTCCTCTGTCCTATCACCATCTTACTCTGGAGAGATAACATGGCTTGTAACAGGGCCCTTCTAAACTCTTGAGACACGCACTAATGAATAAATCCTGACCCTGAAGCTACTGAAAGTCCCTTGGTAGCTGAACTGGTCCTGCTTCACCCCTCCCACTCCCTGGGTCTGTGCATTTCCTACGTGTGCAGGCAGATCCAGCTTTGAGGTCTGGTGGAGGTCTTGCTAGAACTGCCAGGCTACAGATTTTCCAAAGTCTCTGCCTTAAGGCAAGGCACATAATGAGGGTCCAAGGGTTGATTTCAGCTGTAACCTCACTTCAGATCTTGTTGTGCCAGCCATCAGCCAGCTCAGTGAACTTGGGCACTAGAAGCTATCTCGTTCTGCTTCCCTAAGAGTTACTTAATGCTCATAGAGATCATGCAGCCTTGTTTGCTGTGAGATGACTTGCAGTAGCAAAGCAAACCCATTTGTAGCTAGCTTGAGCTTCTCTCTGCTAAACCATAGTTTCAGTTCAATCATTCAACTATAATTCGTTCACTTGTCTAGGTGCAAATATTCAGACCAAAGGAATCTGATGGCACTAAAGCAATACTGGAAATATGGCAGAGTTTCTGATCAGTAACTGTTACCAGTCCGATCGAAGCAAAGTGATGCCACAGCCCTGGTCACTTTTACTGGTGGCCTTTTAGATATATTTTATCATGGAGAATAAAGGAACACAGTATTTCAGTAAAACCTGTGTATGACAAATGGTAGAAAAAGGGAGTTTTGAATCTTGCTGTATCTTGTGCCAGAGTGAAGACAACAGAAGTTTTGGGCTCTTGGACCTGGGAAACAAGTATGAACCTTCAGGTTTTAGGGGGAAAATAAGGAACAGGGGACATCTACACAGCTTGGTCAAAGGTTCAGGGAGAAGTTTATTGCTCACACTTTTACAGCACTTCTCAGGGAATAAATGTGAAATAGGAAATCCAGATGCTCTAGTGCTGACTGTTTTTCCAGAAAGAGAGCTTGAGGAAGCCACCAAGGCCTAGCGCCTCTTCCTTGGGAGCGTGGAAGAGGAAGGAGAGGAGCTGTCCAGCCCCGAGGAGCCCTCCTCTTCCTGGCACCTTGTCCCTTCCCTCCTCTCCCTGCTGATTCAAACTATGACCCATTTCTTCATTTATTATGTGTAAGGCTGGTGTATTAAAAGTCATTAAGTGAGTAAATGTTCCGGACTGATTTTAAAATCTGGATTACGCTCCCCCCCCCCCCCCCTCCCCCGAATTTATTATTCATTTTTAAGTTTAGTCCACAGCCACTCCTCTAAAGTGAAGAGAGTGCCATGGGGATTCTACCTTGGTGTTTTCTGCCATGTTTCTTAGAGGATTTAATTGTTTGTGATGTTGATATATTCTGTCACCACAGAGAGAGAGAAGAATTACTCTCCTGAAATTCAGAAAGATTTATTCCTTACCTATGTTCATTTTTGGACTTCCAGCTTGAGCTAGTTCTCTTGACTCAGTTTCTGCCATTCAGTGAAGTGAATTCAGCATCTTTCAGTAGACATGAGGTCTGTTCTGATGTGAGCTTGAAGATCTGAAGAGAAAGGAAAGAGAATATAAGTGGTCAGTACCCAGATAAAGGTGTGGTTATACCACAGACTTGACACAAATAGCAGATGGGGAGGGAAGAAGAAAGCTAAGCCATACTCCTACCAGTGAAGTTAGATGTCAAACATAGAAGGGTAGTCTCCTTAAGCTCTGAATTGTCCAGTTATGAAAACATTTCTCTTGAAGAAAATTCAGGTCAACTCCTGCTCTGACCTGACCTCTGAAGAAACTGCTTTTTATCAGCTATACAGGCTATGGAGACTTGCCTCAGCTTAGTCACCTGCACTACCTGAAGCAAAATGCTATGAATATACCCACAAATACTATATGCTGGTTTGCTGTTATTCACTGCATTGTTACAACGTCACAGCATAACATTTGGCTAGGCTAGAAAAGACTATTTATTTTGCTGGGCCTGCATTCTTAGATGTTCGCCAGTTCATATCTCCATCGACGTCTTATGAAATGACCCCACTTTGAATATTTATTTGGAAGACAGAAATTATGAGAAAACCATGACCAACTTCTCAGGAGCAGAAGATTGCTTAGGGGTCAGGGAACTGTAAGTAGCTTTGGAGAAGATGACTTTAGTCCCTGCTGTGAGCCCTGTGTCCTAATAGATTCTAGCTGGCATAAGGAATGCACCCTGCTCGCCTCAGATGTCCTGTGTTTTGGCTGGAGGCAGCTCTCTGAAAACACATTCAGTGCCTCAAGCACACGTACTGGCCCAATACCCCCTCCCAGCGGGCTGTGTTTAACCCACAACTGAATCAATTTAATCCTCTATTAATTACTAAATCATTTGTGTTTCTCTCATTATGGGTAGCACCATATGAATTAAAGACACCATACTTGTTCATATCTCTAGGCATGTTTCGACACAAGTCGTTCTTCTCATAGCTGTCACTCACATTTCTTTTGGGTTTTTTTAAATGCCCTTAAGAAATTGCTGCCTGTGGCGGGGAAGCCAAGGAGCCCCTTACAGAAACCCAACTCCGAATACAGTTTGTTCGCCCTGAACGTACTCCCCCCACCCCCCGAAACTAAAAAGCAGCATTTCAAATTTCCCCCTTGAGTCACTCCAGCAGCTTTTGTCTGCAGCAGGCAAGCACCGAGGAATCTGCGCCTCTGGAAGCAGGGGAAGGAAGGGAAGGGGGGGGGTGGGGGGAAGGCGGGCACGGACCCACTCCCGGACCCGCCCCGGGGCGGTAACGGCGGCGGCCCCGCCCTGGCCCGGCCTTTATAGCGCCCGCCCTGCGCTGCACCGCCAGCAGCCGCCGCTCCGGGCCTGCCCTGCTGCCCGGTACCGACCCTGAACGCGCCGCTCCTCGGGCTCCCGCGCTGGTAAGTGCCATGCCTTGCAAACCGAGGTAGGGTTTGCGGGCAAAAATGCCAGCTAGAAGTCGGACGGAATTAAGTGTTTGCTCTTGAAACTGGAAAATAAAAATCTCATGTGATGCACTTTCAGTAGTGGGGAAGAGCTGTTCTACATGCTACAGTAGATCATAATTTTCACAAGAAATCAGTACTACTGCTATTTGTGATGCTAAGGTTGGGCCTGAGATGCTAATTATGGTAACAAATGACAAATTACTTGCATGACTGCCAAATATGCTAAAAATAATTATCTTGATATGAATAATGCTTAAGGAAAAATATATCTGCTGAATCTGAAAAGTGTGTATGTTGAAGTACCGGAGGTGTGATTTGCTTTCTTGCATTATGAAACCTGCTCACAAGTAAAGGGTGTATCTACATTAACATTTTGGTTTGGATCATGTCAGATTTTTTTTTCCAAATGAATCCAGAGATCTTCTCTGTTCCCCATGGTTTGGCTCACTCTGTTGAATGGCTTTAGAGTACTTGCCCAATGTTTCTTCTGAATAAAACTGAACTGGAAGATGCACTGCAGTGCATGCCAGCAGGTATTCAGTCTGCAGAACCAAACTAGAACTAGTCCAGTGTAGAAACATCTGAAGCAGATACAGTGCAGAGCAGGGCTTCAGCACCAGCTCAGTTCTGCATACCCTTTCCTACTGCACTGCTTGCTGATATAAATATAACTGATTCCTATGGAATCTTTAAAAAAAAAATCAACTTTTCCAGTTTTCTAGAACTGAGGATGCTTTAAAAAGTCCCTGACTTGCATTGCAATTAGAAATAAAACCCATAGTGGTACAGTCTAGCTTTCTTCCCCTGTTGCTTTTACAAGCTAGATTTTTAACAGTTACTCTTGGGAAGATTGGGATACATGCTTGGCTACAAGATCTAGCTGTACATAAGAAATCAAGACAGAATATGTTCTAAGCCTCTCTGAATCTGTGAACAAGTGAGGTAACAGCAAGACCAGACTTGCAAGAGTTTGTAGTGGTCAGAGGCACTCAGTGGGGTGGCCAGGCTTATGTAAGTGCCTAGCATCAGCAAGAGCAGTCAGCAGCTATAGAGGTAATGAAAAAAGGAGCTTTCCCTTCATACCCTAAATGTGGATGTTCAATGCTTTTGTTGCAAAGTAGTAATAATCAGTTAAATAGGTACAAACAGCTGGACAGCAACTAAATACATCTGCCAATTTCTAACTGTGTTAGTCTACACTGTAGAAACTGAGTATGGGTTTTTCTGATTTTCCTTTCTTTGCTTCATTTAAACTCTAAAAAATTGGTTGTATTGTTAAATGTACCAAAAAAGCTTCAAACAAAAACCTCTAATTTATAGAAACAATAAGCAGATATTCTGCAGCAAGTCAATGCTTAATTCCTCTATCGTTATAATTCACTCTGAAGACAACAGAAACAAAGCTGACACTGCAAGGTACAATGTAACACTAAGTTCCTCTTTTATTTTCAGAATCAAAATACTCCTGAGAGAAAAGGAACAAACTGAGATGTTAACCAACAACATGAAGTTACTAATCTTCTTCACAGTAACTCTGGGCACACTTGTCACGGGACTAGATTCTGTAAGTTTTGAAATAAATAGTGGGGGGGGTTCACTTGGAGCCACTTCTAGTTCTGGTTATACTTCTGCTTTTGACTTGAATTCTCCTTTTTGCTACCTTTACATGTACATAAGTCTGCTGCACATATACCTCCAACAATTAGGGTTTTGAACCTTTGGTTTTTCTTCTGATTCTGCTACCATTCAAATAGTGAGGACACCATGCAATAACCAAGAAATCTAGCTTTTCTATTTTCCTCTTAATGTATTTTAGACCTGGATACTGAGTACCAAGAGCTCACTAGTCTTTCATGCAGCTGCATATTGGGCATAAACTAAATTTCCACCTCCCCTACTTGAAAGTGTGATGCTAAAAAAGGAGAAACAGATGAATTTGAGTATTCATGACTATCAACTTATGACAAGTGATATATATCAGCGGGGGCATTCACCAGCATTTTGGAATTATATTATCACTTGTTTTAGCTCAGGCAAGCCCACTTGGCCTCTGGGAAAACTATACTAAAAGCCTAATCTTACTGAATTCCATGGAGAAAGAAATACTTCTGCAAAGCAGAGGCAGGACCTGAAGTACAGGGCAAAAATCTAATGTGTAAATCTACTGGCTTTTATTGCATGGCACAAATGAAGCAGCAAGGTCACCAAAATGAGAGGCAGCTGGAGAATATTGCAACTTGGCTGTACTACTTGGTGGCTGAGAGGTGGAGAGGGAGAAATTCCCTTCCCTGTTTTAGGGAGACTGAGTGTTGACAGCTGCTTAGGTCCTCACAGCAGAGAACTGCTATCTTGATCTGATGCAGTGAACCAGACTGGTAGGGTTTTCCTGGAGTTTTTTGTGTGGTGAGTGGTCTTTCTCCATTCTGCTCTTGCTCAAGTAAAGCTCCACTTTTCATTCACATGCAGATTCTACAGAGCAGGTTCAGCTGGTAACTAATGCAAAAAAACTGAACTGGTGAAGGTATGCAGTAAGGAAGAAAGCTTAGGCATGTAAAAGATAATCAAACAACATGAAAGAAACTGTTCTTTAAAATCCTTTTTTCTTTTTCTTTAGGCTTATAGCAAGAAACACTACCAGCTGCTATATAAACACAGATCAGATCACAAGGGTAAATATCTGCCTATTCCACTTGAACCTAAAAAACTTGTTAACCTGCAATTACATCTTCATACAAGAAGGAAGACTCTTAATGATACTTAAACACCTAAAACTTAGTTTGCAACTACATTTAACTTCATTGAGGTGTTTTGCCTCTAATTAGTCATGTCTCTTTACTTGCAGAATGCCATTGTTTGAATGGAGGAACCTGCATTACTTATTACCTCTTCAGCGGAATTCATCGTTGCATATGCCCAGAAGGATACACTGGGATTCACTGTGAACTAGGTAGAGTATCTTCCTGAGTACTAACTAAATAGATTGAAAAGATCTAAAAAGATAAGCAAGTGATAAATATGAAATGCCAAGTGAAAAGTATTACCCATAAGCAAATGACTGGATATCCTTTAGTGCTCTATACTAACAGACTGAGTGAGGAGAAACAGCTAAATATTGGTGCAAAATCAAGATCTCTAAATTGTTTCGTCCCTGCCTCACCAATGTTGCCTACCTCTTCAAAAATATTTTGGGGGTGTGTGTGAGAACTTGTTTGGGAGTGTTCAGAAGCACAAGAACTGATTATATTGTGAAGTACACTGAAACTATTAAAGAAGCAATAGGCATACTTGATGCTCAAAATTCATGTAGAACAAATTTAGTAAGAATGTAGTCAGTCCAGACTTTTGCATCATCTGTTTTCAAGTATAATGCATGAACTTTTTTCTTATTAGAAGTTTTCATACAGATTATTTGTCTTAGAACAATTATAAACAAGAACATGCTGCTAACAAAATACTTATTTTCTCAGACTCTGACAGCGTATGCTATACTGAAAATGGGGAGGACTACAGAGGAATGGCAACAGAAGATGAATGTCTGCCATGGGATCTTCCCTCAGTAATCAGAAGGGGTCGTTACCATGCTCACTTGAGGAATGCTTTGCAGCTTGGACTGGGCAAACACAACTACTGCAGGTAAGAAAAGCATCTTTCTGGGATGACTTCTATTGTCACATCCCCATAAGTGTCTTCAGTGATAGTACACTTAAAAAACCCCATAAACACCACCATAATAGTAGATATTAATTTTGACTAAAAGTATTTGTAATGTGACTCTTTGAAGTGTATAATATTCTCCATACTAAAGCTGATTGTACTGCAAAATTCAAAGTAAGCACCAGTAATAGTTGTTAGTTTTCTCTAGCATATCTTGCAACAGTCACTTTTGGCCTTTTCAAGACAGTTAAATTCTAAGATACTCTAGTCTTTATGAAAAAAACACTTTCTTTATCTTCTAGAAACCCAGATGGAAGGAGCAGGCCCTGGTGTTACATCAAAAAGGGATTCACCATTCAAGAAATGTCCTGCAACATAGAGAAGTGTGGTAAGTAACATTAGTTTCAAGACAACTGGTTTCTGTTGTTTTTAATACCACAAGGTTGGTGCTTAGTTGTAAGAACATCTGAACAAAGTTTCTCCTTTCATAGGGCGTGCCTGTGGTCAAAGGAGCATCAGCAAGTACTTCAAGATTGTTGGTGGAAGCCAGGCAGAGGTTGAGTCTCAGCCTTGGATAGCTGGCATCTTTCAAAACATAAGGGGCATAGACCATTTTCTGTGTGGTGGCAGCCTCATTGACCCTTGCTGGGTACTTACAGCAGCACACTGCTTTCATACTCCGTAAGTTTACAGTTCTGCATCCTTCCTATTTGCCTCTTTCTTCAGCTGATGTCTTTGTGGGTTGCTCAGTGAGCAACCCTTCAAAATGTATTGTAGTAAGAACGTTCTTTCAGCAAAACAAGAGGAACAACTGTGAACATTAAGCATCTGGGAGTCTAAGTCTAGCAGAATGAGCTACAAGCTGCAAATGCTTTGGTTCATGCAATTATAACATTTTTTTAGCCTAAACTGGAACCAAGGTTTCACCTTACCTTAGCTGTTCCCAAAACTTAAAAGTTGTACTGAAAGGTGATGAGCTGTTGAGCACTACATTTATGGATGCCTTGATTTTCCTGCAGAAAGCTGATCCTCCTGGCATCCTGCAGGGGATTCTCATTGCCAATGCTTGGTATTAGTAGCAGCTAGCTAGGTGTGCATTTCAAAATGCCTGAACATATATCTTAATACCTTCAAATGGAAAATTGAGATGCTGTCTTTTAGAATACTGGATCAACTTTCAAAGCTGACTAAATTTTGCTTTTTCTTGTCAGTGTTAAAGTAAACATGAAACAGAACTGGATTTGATTTAAACTGTTGACCTCACTCTCAAACTGGTAGTCTTCATGAATCTCTTTATTCTCTCAGGTCAAAAAAACCACTAAACAAATCCAGCTACAAAGTCTTCCTTGGAAAGTCTATACTGAATGTTACTGATGATAAGGAACAAGTATTCATGGTTGATGACATCATCTCTCACCCTGATTTTACAGATGACACAGGTGGCAATGAGAATGATATTGGTAAGAGTCATCTTAATATGAGCCTCTAAAACATTGAGGATAGCTGAAGGCTACATAAGTGGTGTACATCTTTTAAAAGAAGTAGAACCAGAGGCGAGATGAAGGGGAACAAGAATTGGGTGCTTCTGAGAACTAGGCCTGTGCTAAGTGAGATTTTTTCCACTTGTATAAATCTGTGGCATGTCAGATGCATTACCTGGCACACAGTCAACTATAAGCCTCTTATCTCTGGACCTGTACAAGGCATGGCTTTTCCATAAGTGCTGGTGGCAAGCATCCTGTTTCTACCATCTTCCCAACTGGAGGGGCTGCCTGTGAGCAGAAGCACATGCACACCAGGTCTAGCTATTCAGAATTGGGCAGGATGGTCCTATATGCATGCAGTATGGCTGCTCTGACTTGAGCATAGTAGGCCCAGAACTCTGTGGGGTGGAGATGACATTACTACAGAGATCACACTGTATGTATAGCAACCGATGAAAAAATGCATGCACAGTAAGCTTCATCATATAGTAGGGGAATGCTGTGTCAGGTACTGCATTAGCTGAAGGTTATCCTGAATTAATCAGACTTTCCTAAGGCTCTCTGGTTTTCACAAGCCTATCCCTAAACCAGCAAAGTCAGAGACAGTTTTTGCAACTTGCACAGAGCAGACTTGACACTTAAAACTCTACCACTCATTCCAAATTCCTGCTGCTGAGGAAAGACTCAGAATAGCTTCACAAGCCCTTCTGGTGAGAAGTACAGTATAAACTGCCTCCTCTTCAGCAGGGCAGCAGGTGCCACCCTTTACAGCCAGGCAGGAAGCTGAGGTTTGAAAACATCTGAAGATAAATTTGCAGAGGAATCTTGCCTGAGCTATCACCCTCTAGCCTTCCAGGAATGAAGTTCAAGTTAGAATGTTTGATATTTTTTTTTGTGCTGGGAAATTAATTTTGTTAATACTAAATAAGACCAGTGTCATTCCAAAAGCAATGAGAGGAACCATATGTAACCAGAACTAAATGTAACTGCAACTATTCCCATTAACTGTACAAGATACTCTTATTCTCAGAACTTGAGGGGGGAAAACGTGCTTTACAAATTTAACTTTAACTGTATCTTCTCTGACTTGTTTTTTAGCTTTGATAAGGATAAGAACACCCTCTGGACAGTGTGCAGTAGAATCCAAATATGTCAGAACAGTCTGCTTGCCAGAGAAGAACCTTTATTTACGAGACAATACCCGGTGTGAAATATCTGGCTATGGCAGACAAGATTTTTGTAAGTGAATGACTTTCTTTCCAAGGTTGTACTTCCACAATGTGGGAATTGGATGGTTTTTATACCATGATCTGCAAAGGAATTAAAGATTCCTTTCTATCTTATGTACTCCATGTGCATCTCAAAGATTATCTTTGCTACCATCTTCTCTAGTTGTCCATGGCATTTCCTATCTGATGCTTCTCACACATCAACCATACAAAGTAAACCAAGAGACAAAACACAGCAATTTTTTTTTTTCCATTCCTAATGTGAGGAGTAGAAAAAATTAAAGCTGTGCTGGAGGATTAACAAAGGATTGCATTTGTGTGGAACTTCCTTCAAAAACTATCAAACTTTCTTTCTAAAACCCAAGCTTTATAGTTTGCATTTGGAACATTTATTTCTAGCTTATGCAGATTGGTTTACTTTTACTGTTAATAAATAAGTCTTAAAGAGAAAAATAAGTCTCAAATAAGAACTGGAATAGTTCTTTTATGTGCTGAAAGTATGTGTTACAGAGTTTTTGGGTTTGTCTTGGATGACTAAAATAGTTAAATAATCTTTTTTGTTTGCAGATGACATTTACTATGCTCAAAGACTGATGTCAGCCACTGTAAACTTAATATCACAGACAAAATGCAAACATGAGTACTACGATGATATCAGAGTTACTGACAACATGGTCTGTGCTGGAGATCCCATGTGGGAGACTGATGCATGCAAGGTAAAACTGGTTTGTTTTATCTTCTAAATGAGTTTGAATGCATGTACAGTATATGAATCAGCTGGTGGCATCTTGTAATTCCACTAATCAGAAAAGTCTGTCTTTAGGTAGCAGGAATTCTGCATATCCAGTGGAGTTAACCTGTAGTGTGGCCAAATGGAAGGAGGTTGAGACTGAGTTAGGTGTTACCCCAGTCCAGACCTTCTTCTGGAGGAGCAAGAAGTGCAATATCTTAGCCATTGTTATTCCTCAAGGCCTTATTTACAATCTATTCAAGCAATGGCTGGTAGATATGCATCAGAGGAATACAGCAACTATTTTAATCTCAGCTTGCACTTTCTTAAAGTTAACTATAGCTCTGTGAAGGGATAGAGGGTAAACAACTGGGGGGCACTGAGCCTCTCTGCAGATTCCTCAACTAGGCTTTCTCCCCTGCACCCTCACTGGGCAGGGTGGCCATATAAGTCACTAAAGAACAACTGTTGTCCTTGGGTAAAAGTACCTTATGGACAAGGAGACAATTGATTCTGTGAGGAAAATTAGGGGTGTTGGCTGTGGCTTTGACCTTATATCACTAGCCTAATACCTGTGATTATAAACTTAGGATGAAGTGTTGTGTGCAAGGTAACTATACTCTCTGTGCCCTGCTAGGGAGAACTAAAGAACTCCTTACCTCATAAACTATGCTCAAGTCACAGCAACTGCTGAGTCTTCTGTCCCATCTATGCAGTGTTCTCAAAAATAAAAAAATCAGCTCATAGATGTTACTAGCTTGTTTTACTCTAGAAAAATAATTACAGACCTCCTGTTCTAGAGGCTCCATCTGCAGAAAATGGCCTAATATGTTGTTCTTCTATTGTCAGGGAGATTCCGGTGGCCCCATGGTGTGTGAGCACAATGGCAGGATGACACTTTATGGGATTGTCAGCTGGGGAGATGGCTGTGCAAAAAAGAACAAGCCTGGTGTTTACACCAGAGTTACTCAATACCTTAACTGGATTGACTCCAATATGAATGCAGTAATTGTCAAGAGTCGTTTTCTCCCTGAACCAAAGTGACCTTTTTCTACACCTGGACTCAAATGAACAGGACTAAGCCTATACTGATGCCAGGACACTAAAGTTCTGAATGTCATTAGAGGCTTCCCTTTTAAAGGCTTGTGTGGTCTGCCACTCCCATCCGTGTTCCTGAGGCAGAGAGATGGCTGATACATTATCTTACTACTCTGAATTACCTGAAAACCACTCCATGGGAAGCTAAAATATTTAACATTTAAATGAGTATTCCCATGCATGATACTATGCATATCAAGTTATCTGTCCATTTTATTTATGAACCAGCATTTGGTCTGGAAGTCTTGATAAATTTTTAACTTACTCTCAGGCCATATATAAAGTGAATACTTGAGAAGATTTTAACTCATCACACTAAACAATGCTAAGACTCATAGCATGTAAACCTAACCTTCTAAGACAGAGGTGATCAGGCTTTGCATCAGAAGGAGAAAGAAACGGCATTGGCATTATTATCATTAATGCTTGAAGGACCAAAGTCTAAGTAGACTGAGGCAATGCTAGGTATGCAGGGTTCATTACTATAGACCCAACATATGGTAAAATCTTCAGGATGGCACCTGTAGCTGTGTCAGTATGTGAACTCTTAATATATTCCACTTAAGAACTGTGCTGCAAGAAGGCAAATCATAAACTTGACTGGACTTCTGGATTGCATCTGAAGGTGTCTGAGTCCCCTGAAAAGTCAGATAATGCAACCTCTCCCCATATGCCTATGTACCCAGGAAAGGATTTAAGGACTCAGCACCCTTTGAATGCTGCAGATGTCAGAACTCTATTTCCATTAATTTAACTGATAGTACATGGAAACTACTACTTTTTTTTTCTTGAGACTTATGCTGGTTTTATTTTTAAACTTGTTTTTGTTTTATAAACTTGAATTATCTGTATGAGGGCTGGAACCTCAAGCTTTATTTAATGATTTTTACTGTTAATTTATTGTTTGTATTATGGATGTTAAAAATAGCATTAAAAACCCTATTATTCTTATGTGTCTGTTGTTCCTCTCTTGAAAGGGGAAGGGTATGGCTCAGAACTGCTGTTACTAAGTTCTAATCTGAAGCATGAAATCCCTTGCTAAAACACAAATGTTTGAATTGTGTTTACTAAACCATTTCATATGAACTACTTGGGGCTAGAGTGCTAGAAAACTGTGTGCACTAGGAAGCCACAGAGCATGGGCTGAACAGTACTGCTGAGGCTCTGATATTCATGCTGCAGGTGCTTCAGGACTCCTATATTGCCCTGTGGAACAGCCCTTCTCAGGTGGGTGCAGAACACTATTGAACTTGTGAAGCAAAACATCCTTTTAGGCTTCACCTTACAGGAAGATAGTTCTCATGCTCGAGAACTGCTCTGCAATAAGATCCAAATCACTTGACGGGGGGAATAGAGTAGTTTCAGAGGTTCACTCATTACCTTAATTAAAATGCTGCTGCACATGGAAGAATGCAATGTAGCAATAGCATAGAAAGGTGCTAAAAGGAAAGGAAGCTTCAGCTATAGAGAGAAGTATTTGAAGTTGACCTCAAGTACTGCTAAGCAAAATCTTAGATAGTAGAAATTATATCTGAACAGCAAGATTCATTTATATTTCAGTTTAGTTTATTTTTTAAGAAAGAACTCAATGTAAGTCCTTGATGAAGACATATTATTTTGTTTGGGGAGAAAAAAAAAGCAGAAAATATTCTCAAGGTCTTTTCTTTGGGGTGGTTAAAGGAAGATCACAGTGAGATCCTAATATCACTTCAACATCCTAAAGAGCATGTGCTGTCTGCTTTGACTGGAGATGCTGCTATAAACAGTATTTACAGCAAATTTAGAGAAGAGTTTGTATCATAGCATCAAGATGCCAAATATTGTAATTGTGAAAGTAAAAGGCTTGCACATACAACACTATCCTGCTAAGTATTAAATTACTTCCTACACTGAAATGGCCATTGCGGAACAAATTAGCAGGCTAATTTCTGAAGTTAGCAGTCCCATCTATCCTAACCAAATAACACAGAGAGGCAGCAAGAGTCCAGTAGTCACTAGTCAAAATCTCTCAGACTAGCAATTTGGCTTACCTATTTTTAAAAAAGCTGGTACGCAAAAAAATTTGTTAGTTATTCATCTCCTCACACAAATGCAGACTTTGGGGTCAAATTGCAAGACTGCTAGCAAAATTTGTAGATCAGGTCATATTAATGTTTATTTTCTCATTATAGATCATTTAAGAATTTAGAAAAAAAAATTCAAATGTGTATGTGCAATCATTCCTAAAAGAGCTCTGATACAAACCTTTTGGTCTCAGTCACTAGCTACTTAACAATGAATGACTACAGATTTCAGAAACATTTTTGAAAAGTCTCGAGCAAGAAATTTGTTGTGGCCTACAAGCAGTGCTCTGACTACAAATGAGCAGAACTGGTTCTTTTTAAAGAGAGTCCACTTTTTGGTCAAGTGGGGATTTTTTATCATGATATATATACCAAAGAGTGTAAAAAAACCTCCAAAGAGAGAAAAATTTCTTTTTCCATTTTTTTAAATCAGACAGATGAGCTACATAAATTTAACTCATTGTTAGACTGATTGATGTCTTCATAGCAAGGCAACTGTGAATTCTGAGTTGCTCAGGTACAGATTCAACTACAGCAATCTTTTCAAAAATCAAGGGAAAATCCATAAACTAAATTCTCTCTTTCCAAAAAGCATACTGGTATCTGTTAGAAGGATGCTACATCTTGTAGCTTATTGTAGTCTGGGTACATGAACCTTGCACATTGGTGATGGAATGATAGGAATAAGAACCTTAATGAAGTTAAGTTGTTCTTTAGACTCAAGACTGAAGCATGTAACAACTGGACTATTTCCAGCTCTGTTATTCTTAAGTCACATGTCTTTTTACTTCCATTTCCCTTCTATAAAATGGGTGGGATGGTACTTCCTTTATCCTAGAGATCTGCCTGGGTATGATTTGTCAGGAGAGGGGAGAGTTGACAACTGTGTGAATGTACTGTGAGTAACATGCTGACAGCTGTGTCTCGTACAGGGACAGCAAGCACTACTTAAACATGAAATGCTTACCAACAATACTGGATTGCAAACTGTTTGGCAATACAATTTGTGGTTGGGATCTGCAAACAGAAGTTTATAAGTAGAAGTTATCACTGTATAGGGTAGAGCTTTTCAGCAAAAGCATGCTGTTTGTGGACTGCCGATGAAAGTTTGTGCAGGGAGTTAAAATTGCACTGTTTCCAGAAGACAAGTTGGAGATCTCCTGTGAGAGATTGTGAGACTGGAGACTGTGCAAGAAGAGAAGGGAGGCACCGCTTCCCTGCTTTTCTAGACAGTAACTAACAGGATAGTCTGACCAGTCTTGGCAGAGGATGCTCTAGGCACAAAGTAAGCAATGGTAATATAGTAATATAGACAAAAATATACTATGTTTTAATCATGTCTTTTAGGATGCTACAGCTTTCTCACTTCAGTATTTCTTTCATTTAAACATTTATCAAAGTACTAAAGTCAACAGATTTCCAACATGTAGAGAATATAAATATCTTCAGGGCAATTGCACATTACTGTCATTGTAATGAACGGCACATTTGTCATTGACTTCTATGGGCTTTTTCTACGAATAAAGTCAATACAATTTAAATTTCAACTTATTGCCATCATTATGAATATAAGTAAGAATGAAAAAGGAGTGATAAACAAAATTTGCATTTATGTCTCATTTTGTAATTTAGGAAGCTCTGGAGAAAGTATGACTAGAGTATTGAGAGTAGAGGAAATTTAGATGCTGTTTTGGGTATGCAATTTTATTTGTGCTTTAGTTTATGTTAGATAAACTGCCCCACCAAAAATGAAATCTTTAAACAAACATACAGTGTACGTACATCTCTGCTTTGGCTGCTATAATACTTCATACAGTCTCTTTCAATGTTCTCTGCATGACTTTGGCCCCACAACTACAGTATCATCTGGCTGCCTAGTTATCAGAGCCTGGGAAAAAGAACGGCAGAAGATGAGAGCACTGTTTTGCAGAATTTTCTCTTCCTGCAACAGAACCCACAGGAAACATTTTCTTTCCCTCCTTACAGAGAGTGAGTGGAGGACAATCCAGGTTGTGGTGCTGGTGAGGAGGAAGAGAAGCAGCCTAGAGAGCTGTGTGGGGAGCTTGGCAAACACCACTGCAGAATGACAACAGAAATGCTAGAGAGGGAATGTTTTTGGAAGATGCTAGATATCTGGTGGGTACTAACATACATACAAGACAAAGTCTGATATCATAAATCTGCTCTTAAGCATATCTTTCCTTAATTTCAGATATGTGGCAGGCAAGAGAAAGGAGTAGAATGGGAGTCTAACAAGCATTTAGAAACAGCTGAGAGATGGGCATCAGCCAGAGAAGAGATCATACGCTCAGAAGCTGTTGGACCATAACTAATATGAACTCAAGACTCTATGTACCTTCAATACTTCCAGAGAAGAAACATATTAAGCAATGAGGATAAAGCAGTATCTGATGTGTCCAGAGTGTAGAAGCTAGTTTAACCTATCAGCTCCTAAAAGGAAGTGATAAATTCTGAATGGACAGACAACCTTGCCTTATATAGCTGAAGCTTTCTTCATGGAAGTGAAACTAAAATGTGACTCAAAACACCTAAAGATATAATCTGTTTTAAATAAACTAAGTTATTATGAAATATGACATATAGTCACCCATTTGTTGCATATGCTACACCACTTCCATGTGGAATTGTATATGTGGGAGGATTTTGCTTGTGCATATTGAAACCTGAACTAATACAGAGCAATATGACTACTTGGTCAGCAAGCCTTTATCTCACTTTGACACTTAACTGGAGCACTTGCTTTGGGGCAAATCAGAACAGAGCTTATACATGAAAAGAGAATCAAACCCTTCTGCATTCATCAAACATGTAATCTGAGGTTTCAAACCTCTACCTCAAGCCAAAGTAAAAAAAGTGACATACTTGAAACAATGCATATTCATTAATGAACAAATCTGGGTTCAAACTTGGTCTGGCATAGCCCTTCCACATCCATTGCACCCCATGCAATTATACAAATGGACAATCTGAGCAGAATTTGGGTTGTGTTGTTTAAACCTTTGGCAAGTGAAAGAAGTGGAACTTCAAGAAGTGAAAATGTAAGAAATTTATGGAACAAATGCTACATACTTCATGAACAGTAAAATGAGATGTAGATCCACAAGTCAAGCATGAATACATGTGCAGACCCACATGAGCAGTATGCTCAATTCCTGTGTCCTGCTTCATAGATACAGCCAACTAGTTGACTCATTTAGATTTAGGCTGCATCTGTCTGGTAGGATACACTGATGCTATCTGAAGCTGAGAAGGACTGCAAGTATACCAGCATCCAAACAGAATTCAGAGGGAACTTAGCAAACCAGAGTTATTGGAAATGAACAAGCTAATAAAGACAAACAGGGATACCCAAATGCACAGATGTAGATGAATGACAACTGGTATTAAAGCAGATCCAGAAGGCATAGCAGACCACAGGCTGGATTTAAGTCAACAGTATTGAGTAAAAAAATGTAAATATACTGACACATGCACCAGAGCACAGTTGGCAGACACTCAGCTGTATCTTGTTTTGAGCATCATACTTCTTGATGAGAACACAACAAAAATGATCAATGGCCTAGAACATGACAAGGAGAAAAGACTGAAAATATTTGGTTTATTTTATCCAGAGAAGCAAAATCTACAAAGGACATTTTCTTCAAAGAGGAAAAGGCTGCAGCAGAGAAGGAAATAAACTGTCCTCCATGTCTACAGAAGACAGGGTGAGAAGCAATAAGCCTGGTTGCAGGAAGGGAAACTGAATCAAAGCATTATGAAATTACTCTACTGGTAAGAGTAGTGAAGCACAACAATAAATGGCATTGAGTGGCATTGAACCTCCTCCAATGGAATTTTTCAGAACAATTTAGAGATAAACCAGTTGTTTTGGGCTCTTGCAATGAAACTGGAAGAGATTTTGAGAAATCATCTAATCTCAGCTTCCCTGTTTTATTATGAAATAAATGAACATGCTCAGTGACTGAGATGACTACATGAAAATACAGACACCACAGGAAACTTTAGAAATAGTATTACACAATTTAACTGTCTTTTTTAAAAGTGGCTTTAAAAAATGGCTCCTATGAGAGAAAATGGTCTGGGTTTATGAATTAACAATTAAAAGCAAACCTCTTAATTGTAGACTAATAACTACAAAAAGTTTTGAGCAAACATTTCAGTAACTTAACAAAATAATATTCCAGATAGAACTAGAATCAAATTAATTGCTTCCATATCCCACTGGGCAAAATATTTTCAATTAATAACATGTGCAACTGGCAGAGAGTAAAATTATTATCCCCCACTGGATAGTGGAAATGTTATTTCTCTACTGAGTAACTGGAAAGTGGTTTGTATGTAATGCTATGACTTGACATCATATGCTTTACTTACCTCAGTATATTTTAAGCTGGAGGCCTTTGGGTGTGATAAAACCTTCCAAAAAACCAGTATTATCAGAAGGAGACGATCACGAAAGAAGCTGAAAATCACAGACAACCAATAGACCTTGCCAGTCACGGCCTTATGCATTTTAGCATCTGATGCCTGTTTGGTGACAGTAAAATTCCAGAAAACCAGATGGACACATTTACAAATAAAAACCATCCGAAGGTAGTTTCATCATTTATTAGAAATGAAGCAAAGTATCCCTGCTAGTCACAGCTCAGCTGTTCTAAATTCAGTATATTCGTAACTTCAGCAGCAGTAATTAAGAATCACTGCTTACTAATTCTTCCCTATTTTTTTTCATGTCGTGGCACAAAACTTTAGCCCAAGTCAAAACAAACCATCCCCAAGTGACATAAATCAGAACATCACTGCAGCTGTTGAAATTGCAGCTGTTCCATGAAGATCGCACCACGTACTTGGCATTACTACAGCACATCAACACTCATGATAAAAACATCTTCACTATTGTTCCAACTCCTTCATCTTCAAATGCACCTGCAAAGTCTGACATACTGCACAGTGGTGTGGTTGGGTAACTTTTTTATTTTTAAACATGCTTGCATGCTATAAAAATAGCAGCTCCAGCCACATCAGAAAAATTTATCATATTCTGTAGCTGGAACCAAGCTATGGCAGTATTTTTAGATGGATAACTCAACTCAGCCTTAAAACTACATTAAAGGGACTTTTAGAACATTTAGGGGGGGAAATTATATAGGCTACTAGCTTTTTTTTCTAAAATTTTTGGAATAATTTTTGGTTTTACAGTCATATTCTAATCCTAAATTACACATACATTCTCCTGAAGTGTAAAAACAATCACATGGACAGGCAAAATATTGGCTGTTCAGAGGCAACAGAGCTGTCAAACATACAAGCTGACGAATGGTGGGAAGGACATAAAAAGACAGTGGATTCCAGCCTCCCAAGTACGCTAGCTTATAAGTGCTTTGAATTGCAAAGCTTAAAAATAAAGTTTCTCACGTGACTGTGATATATGTCAGCAGTCTTGTAACTCAATAAACTTGCAATAATAACAAAAAGGTTTATTATTAATTGCAGCATTGAAAACGGCAGGCGGCAGCAGTTTAAAGACCTCTCAGGAGCTAGATACAGTATCTCACTGAAAATGTACCCAAGTGCCAGCCTATACATACATAAGCTGGCATTCATGCTGACAGACTTTGTGTTAGGATAAGAAAAGGGAAAAGTATACAGGTATAATGAAATTTTATAGTTTTCACTACATTGGTTTTATAGTTCACTACATTGGTTTAAGTAAGTTAATCATCTTTCCATGTTTGACAATTTTATACCTACAAAGACTGTGTGGTAACAAGGTCTGAATTTCACAACTACATGAGCTTTTCTGCTACATTTTTTCCTACCAACCATTCATGACAAAAGCTGAAGTTTTTACATATATATCTGATGTATTTTGCCAACCTAACATCAAAGGATCCTGCAAATCTCCAGCATTTGAGCTTCATCAGCCTGTGATATACCTGCTGGTATATCCTAGTTTCTGTAGAGACAATCAAGATCAGATGCTATTTAATTATTGGATTTTCATGGTCTGGGTATCTGTTACACCTGTCCAGCCACTACAACTAAAATTACAGTCTGTGGGCTCTTCGAATGGCAAACAGCACTTCTGTATGAACTTTCTTACTTACAAGGTTACCAGTACCCCAGCCATGTTGTTGGTATCACTGCACAGGAGCCAATGGTTCATTTTTCATACTAACAAAACCAATGCCAAACAGAACTCTTAGTCTTGGATTTTTAGTTACAGAATCTTGCTATGAAAACAAAGATGCAGCAACAGAAATGAAATTTAAAAGCCCTCAGATCAAAGATATGGGTAATATCAGATCAATTTGGAGGTTTGTGAGCTATCAGAGAAAGAATGTTTTAAAGGGAGAATGTAAATATAGCACTGAGGAAAGCCCCCACCCTCCAAAAGACACCTTTATTACTGAATGATCTACAAGAGCAATTGAATTCTTATTTCCAGATGTAGTCCTGCTTGTTAGGGCCAACTTCATTGCTTATTTTACAGCAAACAATCTCACACCTACAAAGCTCCCAGCAGATCGGGCAGCTTCCCTGCCTTCAAATGCCACTATTGTCTATTAAAACTTCTATGAAGACCTGAAGAAAAAGTAATTATGTCTTTCCTTGATTGGCCTACATACACTCAAACTCTGACGGGTGGCACTTGCTTTTGTTCAAATCTATTTTGAAGTTACGTGCCCGCAATAGCTAATCCAGCTTGTGAGGAGCCAGCATCTCGTTTCCTCTCACGGCGCCCAATGCACAGAACTGCCACGAGATGGGGCAGCAGCCTCAGAAAAGGAGGTGCTACCCCTCGCAGCCAATGCACAAGCAATTTACTGTGCCGATGCACGTAAATCATGCTGAAGTGGTTTTAGTTATACCGCAGCCTTTGCTCCCCTTCCACCTCAGTACTGATGAAAAGGTGAGCAAGGGCTAAACAGTAGGTCCTCGGCCGTTTACGTATATAACGCCGCACTTCTTACTGTGACTCTGCCAAGCTAGACTGTGATTCCTCATTGACATTTATAATCTTGCATCTTCCCGACCTGTCTAGATTTCAGGCAACATTAGCACACTCCGTGGCAAGAGAAGAGCCGGCATGCTGCCCTTATGAGAGTCCTTTCTCACAACAAAGCCTTCGTGAACAAAAAGAAATGGCCAGTTCTTTCATGTCGCGCTCCCAGGAAGGCATGGGAACAGCGGGGAAGGTGTTTTGAGAAGAAATTGCAAAAGTGCAGTACATTACCGTTTTCCTCCAACAATGCATGAGTTCGACTAAAAAAGCATAAACCGGCACATAAACTACAAGCGAACACAATACTAAATCCTATCTAAGAAGAGTAACAGTTATCATTGTTTTAAGTGAGAGCGATGACAGTGGTCTTCCCCCGAGCCGCTCTAAAGCGCTAGATCATTAAAACGTGCCCGCCAGCCACCGCCACTCCACAGCATTTCCTGGGAGCACCATCCTCCGCTCCCCCCCGGCCTGCGCGGCGGCGGCCGCTCCGCTGGGGGCGCTGGCGCTTCGCGGCGGCGGGGCCGGGGGCGGCGGCGAAGGGAAGGCCCCGGGCGGGCGGGCCTGCGGGGACAGAGGCGGGCAGGCCAGGCTGGGGCAGGCTAGCCGGGCGGGGGTGTTGCAATACAAAACCCACGGGGAGGGGAAAGTGCCTTTCCCCAGGGACAGCCCAGACACCCGCAGTGATGCCAGGCTGTGAGCCCTGCTTATGAAAATGTTAGTTTTCGTATTATAAAGAAGATATTAACCTCAGGCCGTGTGGCCGCGTCTAAGTATGAGCAGCTCAGGCCTGAGAGCTGCCAAGTGTTACTGCTCCTCGGATGGAGATACTGGTGAGGGTGGAGGTGGCATCCCAAACAGGGCACTGAGGCCGTCCTGGCACTGCTGCTCGGCAGGGCTCTCCAGACCACTTCTGTTACATGCTACATGCAAACACAGACAAGCACTTCGTTGTACCCAAGTTACAACATACTGCAATTTGCTTTGAATAGGTTTCATCCCTTGGATTTTGGATGCTGAAATTTTTAACTTCAGGACTACATCCATGACCTTTCTATAAGTGCTTGGGGAACTCAGTCCTTGACGGCTTTTTGATAGTAACGCAGCCATGCTCAGGTAATAGCCTAAAGTTTTGTAAGAATTTATCTTTCATGGGTCTTCACATCTGACAAGTTCAGGCAGGGAAGTGAAGTACTGTCAAATGACTTTTGACAATGCAATTCCATCAGAAGGTGTGTGAACATTTTCAGAACACAACTAATTTTACACTGAGTAATTAATGTAATCTACTCAGGCATCAGTGCATAGCTAAAAAGACAAGTCTTACCATTTTGTTCAAGAAGTTGTCCATCCCAAAAGTAAAAATGGCCTTACTATACCAAAATAGGTGTAACACAAAGATTAAGAGAACATCCAGCCAGACAGTATTTGCATATGTTTAACAAATAAGTCTGCACAACCCTTTGCTACAAGTGTCTGATCCGTTGCCCATGACCCGAACATTAGGAATTCTTATCATTCTGTATCTGGGAAATATAAAGATGTTTGAACACCTGTGACTAGAAGACATGTATTGTAAGGTCAAGAAACTTTTTTCAGACTCTATCAAATGTGTACAAAGAATTTTTCAAATTCTCTTATTTCTCAATAAGAGAAATGGGAAATATATGGCAAAGATAAAAAAATCCTAGTTCATCATTCCATTAAGGAGCATTTTAAAGATTATTTTCTCCCTGACATATGAACAGAACTCAATATTGCTTGGAAAAGCAAATGCTAATTTTTCAGATCAAAACTGAACACTTATTTAATCTCATTATGCAGATATCAAACAAACATGACATCAGTCATCATGCCTAAGATATTCTGCATTTCTCTGAAATTACCTACCCCTATTAGAAACTGTTTTTGTAACATTTAAATAGGTTTGTTACATACTCTATTAGGCTATTACAAGAGCATAGCACACAAAAATTACCCAGTTTCTAGGTTACTATTGATCTTCATTACAGACCAGTTACATTCTAAAATTATGCCAAATCACTCATTCCTTTTATAGCAATCTCTGCCACGACTATATGATATAGTATGTTTTGAAAGCAAATGAGATAAAGCTGTGGCAATCAGCAATGAATCAGAAGTTAAGGGAGGAGGTAGATAATTTTCATAATCTTCAGTAATTTTCAAAATTATTTCTAGAATTGCTATCTTTCACAAAAATTGGTGGTTCAGATGCCAAGGATAAGTAAGTAGATTTTTTTTTTTTTTTTGCTTAAAGGATAAATTCTGACTGAAAATGTTCAGACAACTTAGTACAGAATAAATTTTTCTAAAGCATTCAGTTACAAATTAAGTGAGAGGTAACAGTCAAGTAATTAATTTTGTCAACAAGATGCATTTGACCTATTAACATACATAAACTCAAGATGACATTACACAGGAAAAATCTCTTTCATGCAAAAGATGGGGATTAAGTAGCTGTCATTTCCAGGCCCTGCTGGAGAATGAAGTTTAATGAAGAAGCTCCTACTGTTACTGCGCAGGGTGTATTCCGCATGGCAGCCTTCCAGCATCAGTGGGAAGGTTATTAAAGCTGCAGCAATGGGTGATATTTAACATGTATCACTGGGGCACTGGACAGGGTCCAGAGAACTTGCACCTTCTAGTATACATACAAAACCAGAATTCTGCACCTCAGTGCAAACACGCACTTGTTGGCTCCCATAAATTAATTAATCTATCAGCAAGTGTCTTTCACTACGGGTAACTCCTGATTTTCCAGCTCTCTGTGATCAAAGCTTATTGCGCCTTTCATAGCACTTACATAGCTGACAATCTCCTTCAGATCTTCTGCAAGACAGTGCCGATCCATCACTATTCAGCTATCAAACATTCAGCTCTCAAACATCAGTATCAGATGGTCAGTCTAAGAGTAGTTACAGACACTGCAAGAGCTAGGGGTGTATCTCCTGTAGTCTTTGGATGTACTCCAGGTCTCTTCAGCACGGAACCTACTCTAACCTGTGTGTCTCCTTCCTGCTTCTGTGTTTGTCCAGCTCTAAAAGTAGGTTTAACAGTTGCAGCATTTCACTATTCACTGGATATATATTTCTATCTTTACACATAAAAGGCACATCATGCAAATATATATAGAACAGATTTCCTTACTATAAGAAAGTGCAGAATTCCATTAGAAGAAAAGGTACTACGTGCCATGAAGAGAAGATTTTTTAAAAAAATCTGGTTCTTCACTGTCTTTTCTTTTATCAAAAAAACCCCAACTATCTTCTTTTTATAATCCTTTCTCAAGTAATCAGGTAACTGTAACAACTAGTTTCTTTCCCATGTTGTGAATGTATGTTGATAAAAACATCATCTTGCTGGAAAAGAAACAACTCAGTTCAGGGTTTTTTGTTTGTTTAAATAAAGACTCAATAAATGAACAAACCCAACATTAATAAAAGTAAAGCCAGCCTTAAAAGCATTAGTCAATTTGTCTCAGGTCTTAAACTTCAGTTTCCAGTCATTGTTTCCTTAGAATCATTTCTCTGGTCAATAAGGAATTTTGTGAGCTCCTGTAATCCCTCGTAAAAGCTGCTGTTGCCACCAGTTAAAAGACAGGTAAGTGCAGCTAAACTGCAGGTAAGCAAACAGCCTTCAAGGAGAAAGACAAATGTCTATTGCTTTTTTAGTGTACGGTTCAAATGTGTCCACACGCCACTGTCTGTCTGGCATACATACAGTCCAAGAAGAAATTAAATGGGAATGCTATCACACCCCCACCAGACCAGAGATACTGAAATCACTTTGTAAAATAACTGGACAGACAATATAAGAAAAAGGAGGGGGGGGACTCAGAGGCAGCAACTTAGGCTAGAGCTATACTTTGGCATAAACCTTTCAAGAACGCATGCAACTTTTGCTCTGCCAATGAGCTGTGAAACTGCCATGTGCTCCGGATAGGCAGGATGTGATATGCAAACCTGGACTTCTGACCAAGATTTACAGAGAAGCTCTTTAATTTATGGCTGTTGTGGATTTTTTTTTTAAGTGAAGGAAGGAATCCATAATCTATGGAAGTTTCTTTTCCTTTCCCGAAGCTCTGTGGAGGTAGGGTATAAAGTCAGGGTGACTTTCTAAAAATTTTATTAGGATCTCTGAATGGTTGGGTAGCTGGAGAATGTTGGACCCTACTTCTAAGGCAAGTGTAGACTAGCACAAAACTACTAGAGCTAATACTATATTTCAGTATTCACAAGTCAGACTGTCTTGGTTAGCTAAGGAAGAAAATGGTTTTAGGGACAGAAATTAATATCCCAAGCTATGAGGCTAACCATGGCTGAATATTCACAATGCACAGGTCCAGTTCACTAAAGATCAAAATGTATTCATTGAAGAAGTTCTTACATATGCAACAAAAAATTAAATCAGTGTGTTCACAGCTTAGTAAGAGAAAAAGTGGTGATTTTTTGTCATATTTTACTTTTTTATGCAAATTATTCTCACTGTTCCAATAACATGTAGACCTATGTGTAAACCAACTATTTACTACCCTATAGGACATTTTCAGATTAGATCCATAAACAATATAACTACATCAGTTAAAAAAGCATATTTGCATTTTGTCCTGAAACATGTCACAGCTTTATTTTAGCTGTTGTAAAAGGGTTAAACTCTGCTAAAGAGTAACTGTTGCATATATTTTCCCCTTTAGCAATCTCATTTTCATTGTTTCACACTACCACCCTGAATAGTAATTTGGCTTTGAATAATTCCCCTCATCATAATGCAGATGTCAACACCAAACGATACAGGCACAAACTACAGTATGTGCAGCAGCTCTGGTTTAAAATGCAGAGTCTTGTAGCCAAGGCCAGTGGAGCATGTGTTTTTTATTTTTCAGCTGTCTCCAATAGATTGAAAATTCCATAGGCTACAGAGTCTTGAATAATTTAGAATGCTGCTTGGAATACTCCTTAGCTAGAAAAATGTATAAATAGGGGGAAAAATTACTTCATTTTACTTTGCTGGATAGATTTGATCCCTATATAGTACTGTTTTCCTAGGGAGCAGAGACTAAGAACATAAACATGCCAGTTCAGGAGAACATATTGATTCATTATATTAATGAGACTCAAGAGCAATTTCATCATTGAACAGGACTAGCAGCAGGGCTATTTCCCTGCCTCTGTGACCGGAGAGGAATAAAACTAAGCTGTAGGACTTGCTTGACTACTTGGAACTGACAAAACTCAGGTAGGTGTAGAATAGATTAGCCTGCAATTGCTTCAACAGCACAGTGTTGGGGAATCAAGCGTCATGGCAGTTGTTAGTTGGAAAGGAATGGCTAAACATATTTATTGAAATGCATTGGTGATTTAAGTTAAATATTTTAAAAATGTAAGTTAAATGTTTAAAAAGTTAAAATGTTAAAAACGTCTATTATTTATGGATCTCTCTTGAGTAAAAGAGCATGCACCCAGCAAGGGAGTAAGTTAAGGTCAGATTTCTCATTATGCATTTTTTTCCATCTCCTCTGCATGTGTCTTCCCTCAGCTGGAGCCAAATTCAGAAATGGTATTTATGTTGCACATCATTTTTCAAACAGCTACTTTACCAAAAATGTAATAAATGCTAATGAGTCCCACATTAAAAAAAAAAAAATCCTCTGCAAATCCTTTTTGTCCAGATTATGTTCTAATGAATAAAACTTCAATTTTTTTTTCAGGATCAAGCCCAACTATTCAGCCCTGCCCTCCTCAGTGCCAGCGGCTCCCACTGAATCTCACAGGCACCAAGTATTTGTTCCAGAGGCAGAATCTGGCAACTTCCTCTTACCCTGTAGTCCAGATTGTAATGAAATAGAAATATAGCTTAGTGAGGTCAAATGCTTGCAAAGACAGCTCTTGGTCAAGACACTGAAGACACTACAAAATGCACAAATATGAAGCTCTTAACCAGTTTATATTTTGCAAACTTTTGCAAGTAATAGTTTCAAGGCCAGGCTGCAGCTCCAGCAAGAGGCTGAGAAGGAACTGAACTGCTGTAGCAATAGTGTTCTTTCTCTTCAGAGCCCCTCTGGGGCTTTCCTCACTTAGACCTGTCAAATCCCATTGCTCTGAGCATAGACTCACTCAATTAGACCTCAGCTTATGCACTTTCCCACTTCTGCCACAGGCTCTGCATTTCCTGCATTTGCGGTGCCAAGATTTTCCTCTAGCTCTTTGCTGTGCCTTGTTCACGGGGTTTCAGAAGGAGCAGACATGGGAGCAATGCACATTTTCTGGGCAGCTGCCTAGCAGCTCTGCACTTTCCCACAAACACGTGAATCCATGACACAACCTTGCACATGCCAGATACACAACCTTCTCCCTCATCAGCTAGAGTCCCATGAGTCAGCATCAGTATCTGTTAAAAGGTGCATGCTCCGAGCATCGACTGAGTGAGCAAAGGGAATATAATTCAACAGACACCTCCACGTCTAATTAGGTAGTGCTTGCACTCAAGCGAAGCTGAACAGAAGCAAACAGCCAACATTGACAGCTTCATATGGACTGGTAACTAGTCACCAAATTGGCTGCAACTTTCCCCTGTTCCAAGTGGCGAATGGAGCTGAATCACTGACTGAGGAAGGAATGCCTGTGGTCCCACCTCTCCTTCTGAAAGTGTTGTGCACTGAGAGTGAAAACCCTGCACACCGTGTAAAAGCCAGACAACTTGTCTCCTCTCTTTCTCAAAGCCATGATGGAAGCGAAGGGCTACAACATTTTGTGTAGGTTCTTGGTTTTGGTAGCAACTCCCATTTCAAGGCATAGTGGAAGAGTATTCAATAAGAACTAATCATGCTTACAAAATCACATCCTCTATTGCCTGTAATTAGACAACTTAAGCATTAACTTTTTGCATTACACTTTCATGCTTCTAGTAGTTTTATTTCATTTTGTGACACATTCCTAGGACTAATGAAAATACAGAATAAAAACAGCTGAAAACCATAAACTCAAGGAAGCCACATTAATTTATGCACCTGTCTGGTAAGCACTGTTATTCTTTCTTGATAGTACTTAGCAGAAGAGAAGTTACTTTCTATGGCTCAAACCACTTCCTTGTTTCGTTAGCACTTATTAATTAAAATGACATATGACAAACCATCAAAGCATAACTTCTATTAAATGGGGAATTTATTATCAGCAGCATAGCCTAAAATTGATGCCTTAATTGAATTTGCTGCAAAAGCTGCACTACCAAGCCAGGTGGACAACATTGCAACATCATGTATTCTGTACCTAGGTGGTTGCTTGTACGTTCACAAGGATAATAAGCTTAGTGGTGTACGAAGACATAAAGCTCTCTATGAATTTAGACTAATTGAAACAGGTAGTGACAAAACAAAGGAAATGGGTATGGAGATAAGTCTCCATTTGGAATCTGTAATGGCAGTTAATGCATGAAAAAATGGCATACTGGTTGTGAAGACAGATGTTCATATAAAAACATTCTGACACTCCCATTTAGCCATTATCAATATTTTTTTTAAATTAAGAAACAAGCTAAAAGCTATATAAACCAAAAGGAATGAGGAATTGGGTTTCATGAGTGGTCATTCCCCACAAGCCTTTAGTACACTGCTTGATGACTGGTTGCAAATACCAACAATCAAAGCAACCTCCCACTGTGAAAGCTATTTTCAACTCTTCCTTTGGCTGACGTTGCTCTTGGTGGAATTAGAAGGAGAATAACAACAGGTTTGAGAAATGTCTATGATGCAAGTCTGCATGCTTACAGAACAGGTAGGTGTTGATGTTGGAAGATGATTTGCAGCAAATGTGTGGGTTTTGGGTTTTTTTTTCTATTATCTGTGTACAAAATGACCAAAGGATGCTTCTACATCCCTGATACTGATAAATAAAACCACAGAGTGCTTCCTAAGGTAACTTTATCCTGTTGTCACCAAGCCACTAAATGCTTATTATCATACTGGGAAAGATCATGGCACAGCAATTAAATCAACTGCAATTATGTTTCTCAGCTGGGGCTGGTGTGTCAAGTACAGACAATAACTTTAAAATTAGCTCCCTATTTCACTTATCATTCTCTGGATGCAAAGATATGAAGCTTGAACCTTCAATGATCTAGTCTTCCATCACCTCAGCATCTCTGTCATGGTCACAGATAAGTCTTGGTTTAAAACAAGCAGCCTACTCAACAAAAATGCTGTACTGCAGAACAAGCTAAATAGTTTTCTCTGAGTTTCTATCACTAAAGGAAGCACCAATGGTATTTAACAGTGTTAGAAATAATACCATTCATCCTAAAGTGATAGAACAAAAGCTATGAGAACTTGTAATGATAATTGGTGTTTTGCTTAAAGCCCAGAGTCAAGGGATTTAAGCTTTCATTTACAAGAAAAATTGTATCCCTCATGGTTGCAGAGAAAAAAGTATAGTCATGACTCAGATGTTTTCTTGAACAAAGCAAAGAAAGAAATGAAAAAAATCCCATGAATGGCAAAGAAAAGCCCATGATTTTACAGGATGATGGCGAAGGGGAGGGGAGAGAAGGAATACAGAAGTCTGCGCAATATTAATATACACGAACTCTGTATAACTCTATTTGTGATGTAATGTTTTTAAAGATCATCCACAGGGAAGCCTAAGCAAACAGAAGACAAATCTGAGTGGTTCTAATGTTGCCAACATTTGCATTTCACTTTCACGTGCTGCACCACAATAACAAGAACACAGAACTTGACCAGCATATCTTAATTCTGTCCTGCAGAATCTTTCAAGTTCCCCAAATTAGTGTTATTTTCCCTTTGCAACTAAAGCAGGCAAAGCCTTTCAATACTTTTGTAATAACTCAAGGGTTCAGGACAATCTGATACAAGTACCCGCCCTAATATTTGAATATGGATTATGGGTATTTACTGTGGATTTTCATCCCACATCACTCTAAATCAGGCAGAGCATGGTATTAAATGTGCTTTTCCATACACCATGTCAGTAGCCCTACTTTTCAAGCTGTAGTCAGCCAGCAGTCTGTAACTCGGTCTTTAAATATCTCCTTCTGCCTATTTCTCAGAATTTTGACATTACCCAATAATTTTACCACAGATCTAATTTCTACAAACTAGGTCTACGTATTACCCAGCAATACCACTGCTGTCTCTTAAGAACATTTTTCTTCATGTGCAAGCAAGTTTTAAATCTTAGAAGAAAGGCTGGTTTTCTAGGTCTGCGTGTAGCAAGAAGGATGTAGCAGACCTCCACATCACTGCTTTCTTCTTTGTTGAAAAGCCAGCTTGCAAGGACACAATACCTATTACCACCAGAATAACACATAAAAATATGAGAGAGTAATGTATTTTTTTTCCTCTTGTTGGCTAGGCAGCATTTCACTCCTCTGACACTCTATTCAGCATAACCAGGCCAAACACGCCGCATTGCACAGTACTGGGGAAGCATTGACTAACTACTGATGTAGAGGGGAGAAAGACTTAGACAAATCATCCTCTTACAACAACCTCACTTGCTCAGGAGAGAGTGACTGAAATAGCCTTTGAATTTAGATGGGACAGGATGAATGTGTTTGGTGGTTTGGGGCATGTATTCAAAGTGTTCTGAAAACATAGTGAACATGAAAGGTTACCTTGGAAGCAAATAGAAGGAGCCCGTCCACTATTAAGCCTCAAAAGCACAGCCATTAAGGAGCTTGCAATGTCTTATTTGGGAAAGCTGGTAAGTGCCAAATCAATGCAGATATAATCACTGGCTTCTAAGTAAGAATGCAGTAAAGATATTCTGCTCATTTTTAAAACCCAGACCAACTCATGGAAGTAGGAAAAAAGTACTGTCTGCTATTTTATAGCAAAATGCCACTTTTTGAATAATCTATATACAGCATCAGGTCACAGAGGATTTCACAATTCTACAGTGAAGACAACGGAGAAGCTGAAAACATGGAAGTTAGATGCAGCTGCATGTCACAGCACGAAAGTAATGTATATATATACGAGGGGTCTTTTCTCTTTCATGGTCCTGCTGAAGAAAGCAAGAACACTAGGCATCACTAGCATCCAAAAGCTTCCCCCAGAGATGAGAACCCCAATGGATTTCACAGAACTATCATCTGCCCTTGCTCTTTTCTTCAAGCCAGAAGACCGATCTTAGCAAAGTAAAACAGAGCAGGTCCTCTGGCACAACTGAAACGACTGAGGGATAGATCTTTGTTATTTCCTGACCTCAGTCCTGATTTTCCCATCATCAGAAGGCACAGCTTTAGGGTTACTTTGCCTTGCATTATGTGAGAAAGCCCCAGATGGTTTATACAGCTTCCAGATAAGCTCTTTGCCTTATCCTGGCACAGCTATTGTACCAGTATCTGAGAAAGCTGTGATGTAGAGCTGACTGTTGTTTTTCCAGCAACAACATTTGCCAATATTTACTCAAGGAAGAGAAGTGGCAGATGGTTACAAATGACTCATTGGTAAATAATGCAAGAACGTTTTTTAGCTAACCCTGAAGCAATCCCTTGGGATTGCTGAAGAACCCTATGAGACACACAACATTGATTCCATGGACTTAGCTTTAAGGAGAGTCTGGTTACAAATGCAGAGATGGAACGTAGATTTGAAGTAAATTTTATAGTGCTCCTCTGTCTCATCTCCATCTACGCTTCCAAATAATTTTTTATTAATTATGTTTGCAAATGTTTGTAGTCCTTGAAGTCAGAGGGCACTTCTGGAAGCTCAAATCAGGCTCCACAGTACCATTAGCTCAGAAGTAATTTCCTATACATGAGTTACGCTTTTTTCCCTAAATTAGACATCAGAAAATATGCATACTGAAAATCAGACATAATAGCAGCTGAACCACTGAGCTGAGCAACTAACTTGTGTCAATGTGGTGTGACTCATTCCTTCATTAAGAAAATTCTCATAATTTTGAGTAGTAAGAGGCCAGCATTCTTATCTATTGAAGTACATTCATTTTCTCTCCTCCAGCACCATTGTGTATCTATTGCTTTATGGATCCAGGCTGAAGACAGCATAAGCAAAAAATCAGAAAGTCTAAAACAAATATATGTGAGCCAACAGTTAGGGAGTGGATTTTACTGGGAGTCCCCATTCATTCTGACAGAAAGATTTCAAAATGAAGGCAAGTGAAGGCAAGGTCAGACAAATGAAATGTCAATTATGATTCCTTTTTAGGAATACCATATATCTCATGAACATCCCTTCATTCTGTTTCCTTCAGTGGATTGACACATATTGTCCTCCTTGACTGATAAGCTCCAGCCACCATGGGCTCAGCAGTATGCTACATTTCCGTAATTTCACATCCACACAGAACCAGCTTTAACTGCAGCAATCAACTAGCCACAATATGGCTTAGTCATTTCCTTACAAGTTTAGGTCTCTCCAACAGTAGAGATCCACATAACAGAAGCATATGTGGAAATTTCAGAACCAACACAAACACAATTTTAGCTAATTGATCATTTAAGGAGACAGTGAAAGTTTCTCAGAAACTGAAACATTCCCCTTTTCAGACTTCCACTCCTCACTTGTTCTTCAGTCAGTGCAGATTTAGATCTGAAATTTGGTGCTGCTGCTGCCTAGCAGCACGTACACAAGGCAGGAACAAAAAGGAGTTCTACCAAAGCCTAGAAAGCCCCAGCTCAGCGTAAAGTCATTGTAAACTTAGCTAAATGAGCTAGCATTGCTCATCAGTCATCCACAATTAGTATTACACTGCTGAGTGGCTGAAGAACACAATGGCCCATTACCAGACAAAATATAATATCAGAGCCAAATATTAGAGCTCTGTCTTTTTCCTACAACCAGAAGTGAAGCATTATATTCTACAGGTGATAAGAAGCACCAGTACTCTGAGAACATCCAACAACTAAAGAGCTATAGAAACTCTATCCTCTTTTGCCAGGACTAGCACCTCACACAACAAGAAATCTTTAGCTGTTGGTGAACAACAAAAATCACAAACTACAAGAAAAACCACAAACTACAGCTCTGTTTCACTGTTAACTCTTTTTTGTCAGTCATCTTTCCCAACCTTACCCACCTACTTTAATTTGACATCTGTGCACAGGCACATCTCTCGTGTGCATGTGCCACATGGACTTACATGCTGTCTGATGCTTGGCTTCCTGTATGAAATGGAAGCAGCAATTCTACAAAAACCAAGCATCTACTCGGAGAATGAATGCATCATAACTTGATTCTGAGGGTCTGGAAGACAATGTCACTTCTTAGAGTTACCATGCCATTGCACAAATGGAAAAAACAGTATCTCCTAATCAAGGTAAAAATTTATTTCCTGAAGCTGAACTATAAATGTTATTTTAAATTTTTTCAGCTTACAATTTCCAGGCACACTCAGATTTCTCCCCCCAGAATCACTCTCCCTATTGGTAATTGCATCTTTCTCCAGATGACTAGGAAATTGCAGCTTACTGGGTGCAGAAGCAAATTACTATACAGATAGTGCTCTGGTTGAAGTGACAGAAATAGTGATGTATTCGCTTCATAATTGGCTGGCACTTGCTATCGACCATGTAAATCCTCCACCATGACATGCTGATTAGTGTGCACTGTAATTTATCAGCCAGCTGTTCCAGGTTGGAATGCTGTGCCTTGTAATCCACGCTCTAAAAATGCTGTATTTAAGTACTGTTGCTATCTGCTAGACTGTAGTTTGAGAGTTTAAAGTGCAGAAAGCTCTTAAATCATCAAGAGCAAGAAAAGAAGATAGAATTAATTTTAAAATATGTCTATTTAAAAATACATTCCTAAAGAGCAAAATGTAGTCAGGTGCATTGCTAAAACTGCTAGATACTAATGATCATAAAGCCACGTGTGCGCTACATCGTATTTGTGGAGACTCCTGCTCTTACAAAGTGTCCCTGACAGCCCAGCAGCATTATCAGCACAAGTACAAAGGCCTTAGATTAAAGAAAGCTACAATTTATGGCAAGGAAGTGCAACAGAATGAAGTCAGCTCTACAGCACTGCAGTAAACGTACCAAATTTCAGCAGTTCTTGTCAAAGTAAGGATCCTGAATATGACCTTGAACAGAAACCTAAGAAATTTAGGCTAGTCTGCCAGTTCTCTTCTTCCTTCTGTTTAATTGGTTGTGAGATGGAAACAAGCAGCGACACTGTGGCCTGTGACAATAACTAATGCAAGACTTGTGCTTCTGATGCAAGTAATTTTACAGTAAAATGAGAATAGCCATGTACAAGACAGTAGTCTTGTGTAGACAATATTTAGAAATTTTGACCTTTCTAGTTCGCCTTCCAGCAGTGCTCCAGTTTGCATGTTTTGCTATACAACTCTAACTGTCTAATACTTTGGCATCGATAATCTTCAGATTTTGCATCCTCACTGACTTCAGGTCAGATATTGTGAGAAACTATGCAAAGAGAAATTGCATTAGTGAAAAAGAGTTGCAAAAGCAAATGGTCAGAGTTCTATAAAGAAGAGAATAGTTCAAGAAAAATCAAAATAAATAAAAAAAGAAAAGAACATTATGTTCTGTTACAGTCTGGTCACTGGGAACTGCCACACAGATGAGAGGCAGAAGTGAGAAAGGCCAATGCATCAAAATTTTGCTTGTATCTAATTCAGGCTTTCTGTGATTGATTTCTAAGACTTCTCTCTTGCTCTGCTATAACAGATTGACTCTTTAATTGCAATTTTATAAGCTTAAATATGTATTTCAAAGCCATCCATCACTATGGCATTTGGATGGCTTTTGAGAAATACACTGGTAAAGCAAAATCATTGCTCTGACCTGTGCCTTCCTGGTGTGTTCGAAACTGTCACAACCATCAGCAGAGAACATTCAGGGCCTAAAGCAGCAGAAAGTCTATTCTTATGAGGGAAAAAGATATACCTAAACAGACCATACATAATGCCACACAACCAAGACCTTGTAATCTGCTGAATACTGTCTTCAGGGCAGAGGAAAGTTAATTGTCAACAAAACATTTAAAGTAACAATTAAAAAAAACCAAAGCTAGTCATAATTAGATGGTTGGCACTTTGATAGATCTGCAGTAGTTAAAATATGGAAGAGTTTTAGTTCTAAGCTGCTAACAGTGTGAAAACAGAAGACTCATGTTGCTGGGAGGGCCAGACAACTGCTGAATTTTAACATATATGGTAATTTAATTGAAACATTACTACAGGTTTAGGAAAAAATAATTCAATCCTAGAAAAGCCTTTGCTGCACTAGTAAAGACAGAAATAACATTTCAGTATAGCATTTACCGAAGGAACCACTACTTCCCTGCCATCCTTCCCCTGGCTATATGCTGTTTTCTAAGAATTATAAAGATTAAAAAAAAAAGAAAGAGGAACCTGAACGACTAAAAGCAAGTTTGTGGTTGGTTACTATTGAAAGTATGAGTATGTCTAGATCCATTCATTCAGAATGGCCTCAGACCTAATGGACTGGTTCTTGTTTCTGTACTTCATGTTTATGATTTCCCAGTTATATCACAACTAGTGATTTCTAGTTAGGATTACACCAAAGAGTCCTTTGATCCTTGTCTCTGCAACGGCATCAAAATAAAGCATCTTATCTGTCCTCCACAAAATCATGTTTTCAGAGTTCTGTGCTCACTGGAGCTTGGAATAAAGTAAACAAGATATGATAAATAATTCTGTGCATTTAAGTGACTGCGTCAGCACAGTATACAACTGAGTTTGTACATCTTTTGTAATCTGAGCCTGAGCCTGCTGCTTTGGATACTGGGAGTGAGGATGCACAGTGACGCACTTTTATAGCTGATGTAGAGAGACTGCTTGCTGCCCCAGCATATGCATTCAGAGTGTCTTAGGGGCTTCCCCAGAGTTCAGTCTTATGTTTGAGGCACTGAAAAAATTACCATATCCTTTCCTTTAAGTGAGTCACCTACACAGTGTACCTCAAAACTTTTTCATTTCTTTCCATGCCTTGAACTAAGTAATACTCCATCCTTCTGCACAGGGTAAATATTGTGCCTGCTCTGCTACAATGCCAGTCTAAAGGCAACAGCAAGCACTGGCATTGGCAGGGTGGCCGTAATCAGGTCAAACCTTCTGCCTCTTGTTTCCAAGTCACCAACTCTTCTATTTCTGTACAAGCTGCATGATCTCTGATGGCATAATGTCATTGTGGTGCCTTTCTTGGGTCTCCAGAGGTTTCACATTTGTGGCCTGTCTGTTACATTGACTAACAACCCATTTTTTCATGTAGCTTAGGATGACCTGGTAAAAATGCACATATTTGGGGATAGTCGGCAGTTGCATTATATGCCCACATTGGAATTTGCCCTCTTCTAACTATATAGATCCTGAACTTTAAAAGAGCATTATATTTTACTTGAATAGTACATTTCATAAGTTTGTCATCATAAACAGTGATGTTTGACAGGTGCTTCTCGTTTGCAAAATTAAATATGAAGTACTGCATTTAGAATTAAATACATAGCTAAAAGCAGTGCAAAACTCAAACTCTGCCATGAGCATTATTGGCACTCAGCAACCTTATGTAAGTTTAAATGAGCAATATTATTTATAGAATATAATTGCAGAGGTACTAAACACGCTGTGCAAACGCAAGAAGAGGTGTATACTATTTTATCCCACAGTCAGTCACAAGAAGTGGAGAAAAACACAAACCTTCTCTCCTTGTTTAGAACTTAAAGTATCCTTCAAGTATTACCACAGAAGTCTCCACTAGCCAAATGTGTGCTGCAGAAGGTTAACCTCAGCACCAAAGAGGACATTTATTTGCCTATGCTGTTATGGGAGGCATCCAAAAACCCCACACAGGAGCACCCTGCATACAATGTTCTCTCCTACAGAAAATGTAATTTTTTTGTTTGCTTTAGTAGTGACACACAGAAAAGGCCAAATAGATTTCTGCTGGGGATTTCCTGATCAAAGCTGCTTGCATTCATACAACACTGTACTTGCACAGCAAAGTCACCTAGGACACGCCAGAATTACTGTGTATGCATAGCTGTTTTACTCAACACTTTCCAGAATGCCTGTGACAGAGAGCATGCCCAGGGTTTCTGGAAGTGCAAACCCAGATCAGAGCTGCTGGGCACTTTCAGCAGTGTCCAGTTCAGGAATTGCATACATTCTTTGGTATATTTGCATTTTGCTCATTCAGAAAAAGTGAAATAGAAGGACAGAGTCATTGTTATGTTTTTGTATGTTAGTTTCAGCCAAAGCCAGAAATACCATTTTTATTTATATATTTCATTCACACACAAAGAATCTCAGAGTTTAACACACAGTCGGACCCATTGCATACAGGTGATATTATTCTCAGTGCTGGAATATTTATTTACAAGTGAGCCTGCTTGCTTATGTTAGTTTCAAAGCAGCTGAACAGAAAGCAAATTATCAGAAAATAGAGGAAAATGTAAGTAAAAGGAAACCAAGAGAAACGTTGAAGAAACTTCTTCCAGGACACATAGCAAGACAGTGTCAATGCTGGAGTATTAAGACTCAGCAGATCTTGGATTTGGAGCTCCAAGCTCAAGCAGAATATGCTTTATTTCCCGGCTCAAAAAATTGTAGATTCAATTCAAAATAATTTATATTATCCTCTACCTATCGTCAGGCTTCCCACTGTATGAGTTGTTCAAAGATTTGGGATAACCTAGTTGTCTTAGCAGTGATTCATATAAACAACAAGAACAATCATAAATAGCAACAATTATGGTTGATATCATTTGGCGCCAGTGCCAGGAGGAGGCTGCTTGCCAAGGGGAACATTCCTCGCAAGTTAGTCCTACAATGTGCTGGCAGCCAGCAGCGCCTGGAACGAATCCGATGTTCCGCTCAGTCGGGCTGCTCGCAGGGCGCCAGCAAGGCAGGGCAACACAGGGGTGTTTCAAGGAGCCCCCCAGGGTGCACGGAAACGAGGGCATTCCCTCTTCGTCCGTACAAGGGAGGCTTTGTGATAAGTGGAAGCATTTTGCTAGTTTCTGGTGTAAGGCACAGGAAGAAAAAAACACACTAGGGAGGTCAGGCTCTGCTTCTTAGACATTTGTTTTCATCTGTTAGCATGCATGCCTTAAACTGAACTATTCTCTTTTATTTAAAAGATTGTGTTTCACAGCGAGTAATGTGTCAAGATTTTGAGCATCAATCCCAATGATAGAGTCAACAGCTAGCACAGACGATTGTTTCAGGATGTATAGCATATTGTAGCTTTTGGACTTGTAAGCATCAGATTTTGCATACTTGAGTAGGAGAGGCACTTGTAAAAGAAGGGATTTAAAACTAAAGCAAGTCCATGTTCAGTGCAGTTCTTTCTGGAGTCTCCCAAAGGTTAAGGGTAATCTCTTTAAACTCTTGACTTCCACCAGAGAAAAATGCAAGCCTACCCTGTTGAAGGCTAAAGTGCCTCTCCATTTTCTAGTAAAGCATTTCCTGATACCTTTTTAATATATGGTAAGCGGTAGGAATATGCTTGCCTAGTAACTTCATATCAGATCAGGACAGTAGATGCTACTGCCATGCCACCTTACCAGATGAGTACAGCACTTGTACAGCACTTGAGTGTCTGTTAAAATGCTTTTTGAAGTTCAGAAAAAATTAAGTATCTTCTATGTCCTACTGCTCATAGTAGTTGTGAACATTTTTATTTCACACTAAGCAACCACAGAGTTCCCTATGCTGACAAGTTCAGACAATTTCAGATTCTCTGAGTCTGCATGGCTCCATTTTCCAGGATGATTGATTACATTTGACTTTCCATGACCTCAAAAGAGTATTCTAAGAACAATTTCTGTGAGTAGCTAGAAGTTGTAATTTGTTCAGTGAAAGATGGCAACTTCTGCTGTTGAGAATTTAATGGAAACATATTATGTCCTATGATATGCTTGGTTTTAACTAAAAACAAGAAAAGCAAAAAAAGAAAAAAAGTCCCTTTTATGTCGTCTATTTTAAAATTTACCTGAGTTAATAATCACTATCTTGATTGAAGTCATAAGCTTAAACATAAAGATAGGGAGTCTTTTGTCAGAAGATACTAAGTACCACTGAAACTGTGTAGAACTTACCAGGTTTAATAACCACTAGGTTATTGATTTCATACTTACACTTTTTTTTACTTAGACTTTTTTTTTGGCTGTGACAATGATCAAAGTTGTTGGTTTCAACCTGACACTAAATAAGAATTGAAAATAGAAAAAAAAATATTCATAAACAGGGAAGTAATTTTTCAGAAGTTTAGACACTTTAGAGCTTGAAGTAGCTTGGTTGGGGACCTTGCACATCTCTCAGTGTGACAGCACAGCAATGGCGACCCCTCCACATGCCCAGGTTTGGAAAGAAGGCTGTAGAGTCAAAGTATGCTCAACATGTGAAAGCCCATGACATGAAACTTTCTTCTACCCCTGTCTCAAAGCCTACTCATAGGAAGCGTTGGCTACTCTGAACTCAGGCATGTTATTCCATTTCATTGCTGTGGTCCTGTGTTCCAATCTCTTGTTATGTTACCTTGAAAATGATGATGTGATTTGCTGATTCATTTCTTGAAAGGAGATTTTGTGATGTTTTATTGGTGGAGAATTTTTTTAAGTAAGACATCAGATAACCTGACTACATGTTTCAAATGTCTTTTCCTAGGAAAGACAATTTTTAAATATGCAAGCAATGTATTTCAGTTAATTAAGCACATCTGTACCTCAGTAAAAATAATATTGTATGCTGGTTGATGTTGCAAACATCTTTGCTAAAAGATTTCTTTGCAGTTATCAGTATGATCTTAAATACAAGGAAGAGCCTTGAAATGTGTTTTTAAGTCCTGAAAGCAGCACATTGAAAATGTCTGGATAGAGATGTAGCCTTTCTAAACCTAAAGAGAAGAGGATTTAAAAAGACTGAATAGCTCAAAGGATTAGCAATGAAAGACAGACACTTTCACATATAAACTTGCCTGAGTTCATCCAAATTCAACAGCAACTTAGGTCATCAATTTAAAAGAAGCTTTGGTGGTTCACTGGAAGCAAGTCTGTGGCTCTCAGCCCAGTTTCTAGAGAAAAGATACTCATCAAAAACATGCCTCTATTTGGCATTCATACTGGGTGTTTCAGAAAAGACCAAGAAATGAAAATACACAGAGCAGTTCTCTTAAAATATGTGATATTAGTGGCCTAGCTAGAATAGCATGTGGGGAGCACAACCTCCCTTTTTTTCAGTTGTGGATATGCAATGCAATCCATGAATAAAAGCAGATCTTAATAGTATGTATGACTAATGGAGAATTTTCTAATAACATGTAACATATTCAGTAAGTGGGAAGGAGAAATCAGGTGATTCACTACTGAACTCCTTATTCCTAAACTTAAACTCTGTTTATAGCATAATGGACTTACCATTTTACATTGTTATCATGGGCTTTCTTTTGTACAGTCCTTCCTCAGAAAAGTGGATCCAGATGAAGCTGGACTGCTTTCTGCCAGGAAGACTGTAGGAGTGTATCATGCTTTTACAAGACACTGCTACCCTACACACATGAGCTATGGCCAGAGGTGCTGGGCTGGGGCGAGGGGGGGGGCATGCAGGTCAGTGCTCATCCACTCGGGCTGAGACGGAGGGAATTCCATGAGTGATCAGGTCTCATCCTCGCTCAGCAGAGCAGCCAGCAGACAAGACTATTGCATCCATTTACCAACTCGACTTTCTGCATAAAAATGCTTCAGTTTTGTGGGCATGCATGTGTAAAAGACAAAGTTAGACACTGGTAAAAAGGCACAGATTTTCTGAGAAGCTACAAATTAATAATATTTCCCCAAGTAAAAAAGGGGTGGAGGGAGAAAAATGCCTTTTTCCTTAGATATCTTCTCATATATAAGCATATGAAAATTCTAGATATGTTCACATGGCTGTAAGCTTATTGTGATCAGTAACCCCACAAAGACAAGCAGCATTTTAATGAAAAATCATTGTGTACATTTCTTTTCGTCAAAGCACCCATGGACATGGTTTTGGGTGCCCTCTATTCATGATCCAGTTCTCTCAGTCTGCATGATCAAATAAATTCTGTGCCTAGAAATCAAATAATCTCCTTATATAGGTGTTATGAATACAGAAACACACACGTTATCAAACTGTTTGCCTCTTATGCTTTAAAAATGGGGGAGGGACAGGTCCAGAGCACTTTAGCTATAAATGCTTTCTGTATATCATGGCATGGTACACTTGTACTCACCAAACTCAGGCTGGTGGTAAAAATAACCCTCTCTTGAAGAGCAGACGTTAATTTATCTACTAGGGTTTCCACCTGTTAACATTTTTCAGAGAGGGGCCCTGTCTGGAAATAACTCTGTATTTCGTGATGAACTCTATGTGCTTTACTGGACAGAACCAAGATGTGAGTCATTGCTTTAGGATGTGTAAATATTAAACCTGTTTCAGCTGTGGAGGCGCAGACTTGTCTGATAATAGACAGACATCAGTGGCAGAGCTGAAAAGAGACTACAAAAATCTAGCCTCCTGAGACTTTTATCTTACCTGCAAGAAATGTTGGCACTCCGAGAGTAATCTCAGGAAACAAGTCACTATCAGGAAGACAACACTGAACAGGAGCAGCAGGCTCTGCTTTCTAGAAGGTAAGAAAATGTTTGCATCAGTCTATAGGACATCTTAGTGATCTTTAAGCCATGTTTCTCCACCCTGCTAGTCACAAGATCATAATAATGATCACTGGAGGAGTCACATCTTCTGATCACTGTGGGATTTCCATATGTGTCCTTGCATTACAAGTTTTGCTCTCAGGCTATTCTCAAGTTATCTGCAATAGTTTTGTGAAAGATTTCAAGGCAAGAATGGACATATAGCTGGACATTATTTATTAAAGCACACTAACCTAACCATCATGCTACTAAATCATCATATCAAATTAAGCAGAAGGCTTATTATTGAAACAGTAGTCAAAATCAAGTGTTCCTTGTACTGTACTCCCAGTTCTTGCCCTCTTTTCAAATTTTTATCAACTTACAATTTTAAAATCGAAATGAAATAACATTTTTAAAAATTACATGAGGCTAATATAACATTCTCTGTCTTTTTCAGCATTATGTCATGACATTCTAGAATTCCCTGATCATCCAAAATCATCTGAATTTAAACATTATTTGGCTACTGGGGTCATGAAATCATGGCAGTTATATATGAAGGAACCTAGTAAGGGCAGTGATTCTAGTTAATGCAGAGATTGCCATTGTCACTGAGAGGTAAGACAGACAAAGTACAATATTTTGGGTAACTGTGCACTAATTGAGCACTAGTATTGTTTTGCAGGAATCAGAAAAAAGGTGCAGTACAGATAAGCATTGCATGATGAGGTCTTGCTCCTGCCCTGATAATACTGCAGGTAAGTTAAATGTATGTGTACAGAAAAAGAGCCACAGCAATATATAACCATTCATTTAGTGAGATCTGCTATGAGAGGTAATTGAAAATGTTTTGGGTTTGGCATAAAAGATTCCATATCAAAGAAGATACAGTAGGGCTTGAGAGTAGGAAGAAGGATTTGTTTATCTTCAGAGTGTGGCAGCTCAAGAAACACATGACAAAGTAGAGACTGCACCAATACATGGGCTTAACCCTCACTCCTCATACATATATTGTTTCCTACAGTTTCTAGCAGTATGACCTTATCAACATTTGCTCAGCTTGATACACAGCAGGGGTGCTGATACCCATCACTCGTACAGAGCCAATACAAGGTCTTAGCACCATATAAGACCTATGGCCTACTGAGGGGTTGTGTGGTGCCAAGTCTTGTGAATTACGAGTCAGTTCCTGAGTTATCCTTGAGGGCTCTGATCACTGTACCAACCAAGGCATACTTATCTAGGAATTGTTAACAGATGCCCCATTTCCCAACCTTCCATTTTTTCCCCCAAAGTAAGAAATAACCTGCAACTACTGTGACACACAGCAGCTGTGACAGATAAATAATTCACTTTCCCATTTAAGAGACACTACAGCTCCAGCCTATATACATTCTGGCAAAGATACTGGTATCAAGACAGCATGGCTTTCCAAATGGGACTACTGACTATTCTGTCTCTGCTATTTGATGATCATTCCTGACCCTGAACTAGCCTTTAACATTGTAGGGGAAAAATTAACAACTAAAACTTCAAAAATAATTCAGTACTGATATATATACTCCTTCAAAGGGGCAGTGAATGTCAGCACAACAACAAATCCTGGCAAGCTTCTTTAATAGATTAGTCTGAGAGAGATGCAAACATCATGGTTTTGTCACAAGATAAAGGAAAACAGGGACAAACTGAAATTTTAATATCTCTAGCAGCTATTCCCCCAAGGCTTTTCTCAGGGGCAGGAGAGTTCATTGGCACATGTGCCAGTTACACAGCCAGTGACCGCTGAGTGAAACAGAGGGGGGGAAAGGTATTCTCCTCCATGTAGCTATCATACTTCGATGGATTTTCTTCTTGCATGACTTACACTGACAAAACAACAGAAATCCAGGTCTTTCCAAACAAACAATGCAAAAAGCCTGACTCAAAGAACTCTGATTCTGCCTTTAGTTTCCCACAGAAAAACAGCAGCTTTACACTTCCGGTCCACATGTCTTATTTTAGATTACGGAAAGTATTTTCACAGATCACTCACTGGGATGAGAAGTTAGGATTTGATGCTCCAAGATCCCAAATCTGTTTTTTCCACTAAAGCAAAAAATACCTGATGGTCAAAATGTTATAGCTTTAGTTGCTGTTAAACTGGATTTGATTTTGTTTTATAGCACTCTTCATCAGCCTTACTATTTTTGAGTCTTTCTATTTTGTGCATGACTGTTAGCAAATGCAGATTTACAGATTTCAGAAATATAGAAGAGTTCTGGCAACTATGGTATATTACGTTGTTACAACAGCTGGTGGTCTTGAAAAAGAGGAAGCTTGCAATAAGCGTGCACTACACTTGCAAGAAATCTGGAAGAAAATATTTGGTGACTTGTCTACACATGTTGCTACAACCAATGGTTGTGCAAAAGATTGTAGTAATCTAGGGATTCTGTAAAATAACTCAGTGTCCTATGACATTTAAATTACAACAGTATCCTCATCGCTGCCACTCTATTTCAAATTGCTTCAAGCCAGAGACTGGACTAAGTTTGTGTTTGAATACACTACAGCCGATTTCCCGAGCAAAAGACACCTAGTTCTTTCTAAACTAAGAGTCTCATTACTTCTGACAGTGCCACTTAAAACCCAAACTGTTTATGGGTTTTCTCATTTGGCTAGGTTTTTTAGTTGTTTTTATTTTTAAAGAATAACCCAAACCAGATTTATGAACACTGGTGAGAAAAGTTGGCATCTTCTGCTTTTATTCCTATAGTACCAGCACATTGTATGCCACTCTGGGAAAATGCTCTTTATTCTGGCTCCTGAATTGCTACCAAGACTTCAGACAATCTTTACGAAAGTTCTCATGTTGCAAATTTCCTAATGTACTTGAGCTCTTTACTGCAAGGAATTAATGAACAGGAAGAAAACTCTCCCTTTGCTTTCACTTTCTAATCAGAATTTGGAGCAGTAGCTGTCAGAAATAGCATTTTATTTATAAACAGAAAAGATTTGAGATGGCTACCAAGGTGCCGACACAGAGCATTCCAAAGCCACTTCATAATCCCTTCCCAGAGTCAAACTGCACTTTAAAATAGTACTTTAAAAAGTATGACCTGTCTTAAACCATCAAATGACCTGGCACTTCAAATAAATATTTCTAAAAACCATCATAAAGATGATTGATTATTTCTACAGAAGTTCAGCTGTTAGCTTTCCACCATCACACAGCTTTAAATTAAAGATGGAAAGGGTGATTCCCTGGTAGTTCTCAGCAAGGGAAGCACCTTAAAACCTTCAAGGCCCCTGTGAAAACCAGGAACTCCTGTAGAAGTAGAGTTCATATTTACGTACTACAGCATCCTGCTCTGAAAAGCTCATTTCCCAAGCTATACAAGGCATTTTCTAGGAGTCACCCACCATCTCTGACATTAGTAAGTCTCAGAAGCAATCAGAGTACCATCAACTTCCTTTGCAACAGATTTATAGACATTATCCACAGTACAAAAATATTTGACATTAAATAGAGGAAAATTCTGAATCCCTTCCTAAGCCTGTACTGGCCACTGATAAAAACTAGCCCAAGGCAAACTATATACATTAATTAGTAAACTAGCACATTTAATGGAGAAAACAGAAAGTAAGATCCTGAAATGTCATGTAGTATTTTAATTGTGTAGTGTTTTAATTAAGTGTTGTGACTCAAACTACTTTCTGGGATTTTAGAATTAGAGTCCCCCATTTCTGAACTTTTCTCCCCAAAATAGATATGGGAATTAGACATATTCATTTAAGAGTTTGTATGGCATTACATAATTAGAGAACTCAAGAACTAGTACTCTATTGGTAGCAATAGTAAGGCCAAGAAGAAAACTTACAAAGTTTTAGAGTCAGTAATGTTGAATGATAAGTTAGTGGGAATTAGACAATTACCTCAACTGATGTAATGAAAGCAGTTTTTTTCATCAGATAATAAGCAGACAAAATTATGCCTCTCAAAAGAAAAGGGTAACAACAACACTGCAGCCTTCAAATAAAAAACACCTCTGAGTGTCCGAATGCACTGCAGTCACAGGGGAACTCCTTTAAAGCTTAGCTGGCTGACACTGGAGCTTGTGGGGATGATGACATGAGTTGTCTGCATTAGTATTTTGTTTTAAAGCCTCTTCCACACCACCATCTCAGGTTCAAGAGAAAGCTACAGCCTAAGAAGTACAGATGTGGGTGATGAATTTGTTTCAGAGTGTGAATTAATAACAACTAGATTAGCCAATGGGCTAAATGGAAGTGATGATATAGACGGTGGGAAGGGAGCCTGTCTCATGACCTGTCACTGAATTCCCAGTGATAGCTATGAACTGTTCTAGTATTTCCAAATAGATTAGATGTGACTGGTTTTTAAAGGGGATTTTAAAGTAGCTTTCATACACGATTCATTTTTACTTCTTTTTAAAAATCTTTACTCCATATTAAATACTTTGAACTGAGAACTCTTGTCTCATTCACAATGAGTTGCACACACTTCAGGTCACAGCCCATATTGTTGCAAGACTGCAGATCTTTTGAAATCTAAGGTCTGTTCCTAGCTATGTGGAAAGAATAGGCCACAGTTGCAGCTTCTGGTGTTCCTGCACAAGGTAAACTCACAAGAAAAGAGGACAAAAAATACCATGAGCGGAGATTATTCCAGGATTGAGAAAAGAACAAGCTTGCTGTCTCTCATACAAGACTGGAGGTTGTACTGTTTCCTCTACATCAGTGTCTGCAGGCCTAATTCCAAAGAAAGACAAGGTGTTTGTGTCTTTGCACATGGCTATATGTAAATAAAATCACAGTTTACACTGCCTTACTAACTTTTTCATAGTAACTATATACAATTTCCTCTGCAAGAAGAAATACACGTCTTTCTGCTAGCCTTCTGAGCACTACTTAGTATGCCCAGTTCTTCAGCAAATAGAAAATCAAAAGTGGCCCACATGAAGTGGGCAGACTATTCCTAGAATTACTAGGGGAGAGGGGATAAATGATCTGGTAGGACAAGTTTACAGCTCTACTTTGTACGTTGTGACAGCTCTGTAAATTGTCAGCCAATGGACGGCACTGCCCCAACTGCAGTTAAGGCACTTCCTATCAGGATTTAAACATAACCAAGGGGATAGCTCACCTCTCAGGAGAATGCCAATAGCAGTTTTGTAATGGTAATAGACTATTGTTACCAAAAAGCATGTTGGAATGTCACAGGCTATATAAATTCTGTCTCATATGAGCTGCTTGTCATCTTCCAGCACGTCTGAAAGCTCTGGAGACTCTGGAAGACATTAAAACTCATCAACCACACTCATGACTGAATCGATACTGCCTAACTTCCATCATAGTTACAAAGCCTCCCATACATTATTTATTCTTATGTGGCTCTTTACAAAGGTACTTCATGCAGGCCAACCTCTGTGCAGTTTGCTAATCACTTTACCGCAAAAAGGGTGAGCTAGCAGAGACTGAGAGACTATGTTTTACCGCATCACTACTTATTGTGGTCAAACACTGTTGACCACGTCAATAGCTGAGATAGTATCTGGAACTTGTATAACAGGAGCAATTTATTTGCTGCAAGAAGATGGATTTAGTTTTAAACAGACTAAGTAATGTTCAGAGTGTTTATGTACACAGTCCAAGGGCAGCTCCTGCTCTGCTTCACGGCTTCCTTTGCAATATCCAGGAGCACCTCTGGACTGTCAAGAGTTTAAGTCCAGACTGAATGTGTTTGGGAATAATGTGCACATACCTAAACATACAATTTTATTGCATTAATTCTGCAAGTTTCTTCAAAATGAAAAGCTCTAGAAGACTCAAATGGGGAAAAAGTTTATGGATTTTTTTCCAAGTCACATAAGTTCTTTGAAGTTCAGGGGTAAATTCCTTGCTCTGTTGAAATACGTGTGAGTTCTGCTACTTAATTCAGTGAGACAAGGATATCAGCGAAGGTATTTCCTTGCATACTTAGGACTTGGATAAAATTTTGCAAAGTGGGCCAAGTACTTAAAAAGTCCAGGTCAAATAATAGCTTATGTAGAAATTATGAAAGACTGAGGTACAAGCTCCACGGGTTGTTTTTTGTGTGTGTATATAGAACTAGTAGCTAATATTAAGTATTCTCCCACATGTTCAAACATTCCTGTAAGCATTTGAGAGACATGCAGAAGACTTACAATGCATACATTACTTACATAGAGTAAATAAATCATCCCCATGTAAGGAAGCTATAACTATGCCAAACATTTCAAGAATGGGAGTGCAGAGGAAAAGGGACTGTCAAGACATAAGTAGTATCACATTATCTCTATCTGGAATCTAACACCTAAGGTCAAGTACTCAAGAGAATGGATTCTCGGCTGTGTATATTACTGGAGCTAGAGAAGTTAAAAATAATTCGTTTAGAATATCCAGAATCAGCAGAAGAGAACCAACAGTGCACTCAGGTGCTAATTCAGCGCTGTGTCCAAGATCACAGGCTAAAACCCATAATATATTAAACTGGGAAGCTAACTCTGAGATCACCTCTTAACACACCTGAGTGTGTTAAGAGTAAGGCAATCAGCATTCAGTTGTGTAAATACTGTGTTCATATCAAATCACATAAAAGAACACAGAAACAGTGCTCTCCAATGGCTCAAAAAGAGCCCTACATAAACTAAGCTTAAACATATGACTTAGCAATTCCCAGGCACTATTAAAGAATGAAAAAATGTTTATTTTTAACTAATCTCAGTTCCTTCTTTTCTAAAATAAGGCCTTATTCCATGCCAACCTCTCAGAAGAGAGTACAACACATTAGCTAATATCTGACTCATCCTTTGAAAAATATGTAGTGCTGAATAAACTTGCAAAGAGCATTGATAGATTCAAGTAATACCATTAGTTACAGGGAAAACAGAACCTCCACAAATAGGGAGATCAATCTACCAGCAGATAAATTGATATTACTATTACTGCTAAACAATACTTTCAGTTACTTAATAATGGTAACTTTTGGTAGCAAAAAGATAGGACTATTCACTGCTGATGATGTCAAATCATTATGTGTTGTATCTGTATTTCTTATAGACTACAATGGGAGTTTTGTGAGCTCAGCAGTTTTGCAAGTCCAGATATTTCTGAATGTCATTTTGCCAGTATGTGAATCGTGCCACCTGTAAAAAAACTACGCTAGTGGGATTTTCCTATGTAGTGGAATGCATGCATATAAATTCTGACCCAGCATGTAGTATTTCAGGGCAGAAGTGAGCTTGCTTAGCCTTTCAGGTTACAAGACAAGTAACAGGAGAAATTCACTGCCACATTACAAGGGTGAAAAAACCCACCAGTTTTCAACTGTTGGTGGGAATTCCTAAGTAGGGTTTCTTACATCTTCCTCTGAAAGTGTCAGGACAGGCCACAATCTGACTGGACTTGACAGGTTAGTGGTCTGATCTGTATGACAGCTGCTACCTTCCTAAAAAAATCTGTGTAAGTATTTGTGCTCCTAGGAAAATGTAAATAGGAAGTACTTTTATTTCTTATATCAAATAAAAATATCTTTGTCTGCTCCTGGAATACTAAGAAGTTTGAACTTAGTGTGGCTGTAGGATGCTAGCTGGGAATAAAAAAAAAGAGAAGCAGCCTGGAGATCTTCACAAAGCTCTGGAGCATTCCATGCATATGGGAATGTTTGCAGTAGCATTAGCAGTAGGGCCAAATTACCTCTTCTTACTGTAAAGGCTATCTTCTGACTGTGGCAACTACAAGAAAATACATTTCTAAGGTGTCAACTGCCATCTCTTTAATTTTGCAGGCCGGGGGGCAGTGCTACCTTGTTTCCCTTGTATTGCCCTCCTTGAAATTCAGCCTTCAGAAAGCAGAAGGGGAAGCAGTGCAGGAGAAAGAAATGAAAGTCCTTTGATTCTGGGTGAGGTGGGAAAGCCACATACTGGATCTGGAGGGAAGAAGCACAGTTCTCCATTCTGCAGTACTATGAGCTGCATGGTTAATTCCCTAGAGTCCTCCTGCAGTGTCCATACCCTCAAATGTACTGAAAGTAAGCTGTAACTTAAGAGTATTGAACGTATTTTATTGCAGGCTCAAAGTTGATCGTAGGAAATTATCACCATTTTAAATATACTTCAATTTATGTTTGCACGTACTTTTATTTTGTTCAGTAAAAAAAATCCAATTATTTTATCATAATGGCTACTTCTTTCCTTAGGACTCCTTTTTTTTTTTTTTTGTTCTCAGCTTGTCCCAAACTTGAATCTTTCCTAAATTATTCTTTGCAAATGAATGTCATTATCACTATCATTATCATTGTCCTTCTCTCTTCTCTTCTCTTCTCTTCTCTTCTCTTCTCTTCTCTTCTCTTCTCTTCTCTTCTCTTCTCTTCTCTTTTCTCTTTTCTCTTTTCTCTTTTCTCTTTTCTCTTTTCTCTTTTCTCTTTTTTTTAAATACATATTGGCAGCTTTAGATGTTAACACAGAACAACCAAGCCCAGGACACTACGGACAGGTGCTGGGCAAGATTCTTTACATAGCTGTTCTGTAACAAGGCACCTCAACCCTTGGCCTCTGACACCTGTTGTTCTTCTGGTCCTGGATTTACTAGGGAGTTCCCTCTCTGCTCCCTGCATGTCCACACTCCCTCTTGTTCTACTCCTGGCGCTCCCAAGTTCTTGCCTTTATGCAGCTTCTGCCATTCCAATCCTCAACTGGAAAGACCCTGAGCAGAATCTAAGCTATGTAGATTCAGCATATCAGGTTATTTGTGGGTTAGGTTTTGGCTTGGTTTTGGGGTTGGTTTTTTTTTTGTTTGGTTTGGTTTTTGGGCTGGTTTGTTGCGTTTTTTTTAGTTTTATTTGCTCTTTTCCTAATGTTCTCTTAGAGACACAAGCCAAGTTTAGGCCTGGGTTGCAACTCTACTCCTCACTTTGTGGGTGATGGAGAGAGTAGAATTGCAGTAGTCAGGACAGAGTGTTTACACTTCCTCCTTCCCTCTACAGTAGTGTTGACCGCTGCATGATTCAGTATGATCTGCAGGATTTCAATGCAAAGGTCATGGTCTCATACAGCATCTCTGAGCTTATCTGCTTGCACCCACTATTAAAGGCTGTGTGAAAAAAGTAAACACAGGCCTCTCACTACTATAATCAGCATAACTGCTTTGGATTTTTGCACTGTCATAGGTCATCTGTGATATTGCTATTTCTTAAAAAAAATGCCTGTGCTCCTTTTCTATTCACTTTTTTTTTTTTAGAAGAATAATGACACTTGTTTGCTAGTGTGGAATGGAACAAAAATTTTCTTAAGTAAAGCCTATCTGCAAATACAAATCCACAAATCCAAACACCATGCTATGTGTTGTGTTCCCCAGCTGACCCGTGTCCTGGACATAATAATCTCTCTTTCACATCCATGTAAGAAAGTCCTCATGTAATGCCATCTGTTCTTGCACTGGCAGGTTTACTGCCTACCATAACATGTGGCAATTAACATTTATATCTCACCTTGGCATTGGACATTTGACATGCAATCAAAGAAGTTCCCAGACTATTAAGGCCAGGAGCTCCAGAGGCCCTTTCTATAACCACTTGAAAGGTACATGCTTTTAGGGCTTCAGCCATGCAAATCCATGAACTGTGATTTTCTTTGTACTTCAGATTTTAAGCTGATGTTAATTTTGCAAGTAGACAGTTAAAAGGAGAATCAGACTCTGGTGTCCGGTAGTGAAGGTTACGGTGTTATCCCCGGGATCCTCTCAGCTGCAAGCTTAGGAAAGCAACTGTGCTGAGGTGATACAATTTGTAGCCATCAAGTACCACAACCAGCTCTCAGAAACACATTGCCTGGACAGCTTTACGGACAACAGCAAGCACAATGTAGGGCCTTCCCTACTGATCGTCACATTTGGAAATACACTTAGTGATACTATTTTTAAATCTTCCTGAAAGCTATAGAAGTACTGGTTTCCTATGGGAGCTGAAGGAAGCTGACTTCCCAAGGGGTTTGTGCTGTGGATGCACGAACTGTAGCTACTCAGATGTGGGGGGATTTCTTAAAATGTTTTGCTTCAGTTTAAACTCATATTTTTTCTTCCTCTCCTTTACTATTACGTTGAAATTAAAATATAGAAGCCTTGTTTCCTTTGCTAAAAGGAAGTGTATGCTCACTGTCGTTTAATGGGCAAAATAAAATATTCACTTCCCTTCGTGAAAGCTCCCCAATACTCAAAGCAGTCCTGTCCATAGAATTTCTTTACCCAAAAGAAATTTTCTCCCTGTCTCAGTCCTTTGTTCAGAGTCTGTTTTCTCTACCTCATTTTCAGATCTAATTTTCCCTGGGTTTCTATTACATTATGTTCTCTCTTCCCTCTCTCCCAGTCTCCAAGAGAAATGCAAACCTAATTAAAGACACATGGAATTTTTAGGCTTTGTTAGTTAGAGACAGTTAGAAACTGGAATGAAAATAGGTTTGCATCAAGCCATGGGAGGTTATTTCCAGACTTCTTTTTTGGAAGAGAGATGCCACAATTTTACTCTCAGCTTACATGAAGGAGATGCAAGGATCTCTCTCACAGAGTGTCATAAGCATGTAAATAAGGTGCATAGGAGCACATAAATAGGTATCTTTAATATATGGGTTTGGTTTTTTTGTTGTTGGTTTGGTTTTTTTTTTACAGCTCATGCTTTGAGTGGTAAGAGCACATGTGGCTTAGAGGTTTGTCCAGCTGCCAGTCTCTGCCACATGACTAGATGCAAACCCACCCCATGACCTGATCCGCAGCTGTGCCTCTTGGATCACTGTGTCCACGGTTGTCCATAGGGTCAGGACATGATGATGCAGTACACATTGTTTTCCTTCACATTATCACTAATTTTGAAATAGGAGCAGTGCAGTGTTTATACAATATGTATCTTTGTTGTAACAGAGACAAGCCAATTCCAGCAGAAGAAAAGCTCAGTCACAGAGAAAAGAGGAATGTCCTGGCTCTGGCTAGGATAGAGTTAATGTCACAAGGAGCCAGGCCAGGTGAGCCAGGCTGGCCGGAGGCTATTCCATACCATGTGCCGCCATGCTCACCATCAAAGGGGGCTAGTTGGGGAGGGGCGGGTTCGGCGTGGTTCCGGGACGGGCTGAGCATCCGGTCAGTCGGCGCATCGGTAAATTGCTTTCTGTTACCACTCATTGTGTATATCTGTTACCAGTACTGTTGTCGATTGTTTCCCTCTCCCTTGCTGTCCCAGTAAACTGTCCTTACCGCAACCCACGAGGCTTTTGCCTTTGTTTGTCCGGTCTCCTCCCCACCCCGCTGGGGGAAGGGTGAGTGAGCGGCTGCGTGGTGCTCAGCTGGGCCTAAACCACGTCAAGGAAGTAACAGCAAGAGCAGATAACAAGTTTCTTTCGCATCACACATCATCACCCTGAAGTTTCACATTAACCTAGCACCAACTTTGGTCCTCCTTTCTTGATTTGAGGTTTTAGAGTAGAATCATTTTATAGAAACAACATAAAGATGTACAGTCAGACCTTGTGTGTCATCTAGCACGCTATCCCAACTCTAACAGTGGTCAACTACTAATAGATGTCTATTTTGAAAGAGTTCAGAAGTAAGGCAAGAATAAAATAACAATTCCCAAAGTACATGTCCAGCTGAAAAATCTAAAGCTGAGGATCTTCTTGAGCTAGAAATAGTGTCTCTGTGTTTAATAGGCCCTGATGGGATGATCTACTGTGAATTTGTTTAAATAGTTTTTGAACATTTTGGGGTTTTGAACTTTGTTCCATAGAAACTTTTGGAATCATTAACATCTTTTAATGGCGATACAGTGAAAATATATGTCTACTGAAGGTATAAGCACTTAACATTCAGAACCCCTTATTTTGTCATTTACAGATACGGAGAGCACATTTATTTTTTTTAATCTCTAACTAAAGACTGAGCAGTTTAATCATGTACTGTGAGGAGAGTCTTTTACATCCTCGCAAACTGTTTTTTGGACTCCATGATCATGTACGGGGATGGAACGTGAAAAGCAGAACCAAATCAGGCATTAGGGTTTAAGCCTTTTGAGGGGTAAAATACATCCTTCAAATAGCAGCCAAAGCAGCGTCATCTTACAGAATAAAGTACAAAATTTCTGCAGTTAAACAACTTTATCAAAGTTGCAACATTTCCTATTTCAGACAGCTCTGAAAGCCAATGGTGTAATTTAGTAGCACTCCTACTAAATCTTTAACTGATGCCACCTTAGCTGCATCCCTATGACTCAATTTTAACATTACAATCCTAATTTGAATGACTTGTGACTTGAAATTTAGGAGTCCTTCCCACTACAACTTGCACATGGTTATCTTTATTTTGGCAGTAGAGGAAACGCATGAAGACACACAAGAAGTTGTTTAGAACCTGTAGAGAGAAATGTTTATGCTTTTGCCTAATGACATATAAATAATATACTTCCATATATATCACCATAATATACCACCCTAAAGAAACTCAAATACAATTGTTGTTCATATAAGCAAAGTCAGTTTCAGAAGTTCAAAACACAGTGCCATAAAATCTCTTTTGCTAAGTGGACACACGATACTTCCTTTAGGCAGTTTGAAAAGAAAAATAGAATCTTCTACCTCCACCTGCATCTTAACGAAGTCTCCCAGGACAAGCAGCAGCTCACTGTCTCTTCCATAGCCATTCTAGCCTGAGCTATTTTTCTAGAAAATTCACAGTTCTTTCACAATGAGTAAGAGAAAGGAGCCTACAAATTATTCTCTTTCATAAAAAGTTCACCTCCCTAAGAGGGCTTTTCTAATGCCATTTCAATTCATAAGGCATTTGCTTCATTTTCCTTGTTTCCAAAAGCCAGATTTATCCTCATCCTATCAAAGGTCCTGAACCTTGTCTACAAAGCAGCTAATAAGGGTACCACTTACAAAGTGTTCTCTAAACAGTGACTTGCTAGAAATTTTGCAGCCCTCTACTCCGTCAGACTTGCCCTTGCTGGTTTGGCTCAGTACTTCTTTGGCCTGTAAGCCACTGCTTCTCTTTGTGCCTGGCTGACATGCAGCTACCACTACTTATGGATGTCAGAAGCCTCAAAAATCTGCAACAGCTAAATACACGTGACTCTACCAGGCAGTAATTAGAATTTGTTGATCCTCTACTTTCTTGGAGCTTTTTTTTTTTTTTTCCAAAGGTCCACCCTATGTTAAATGTGTATTAAAGGATTTGCTTAGGCCTTTGAATAAGGATTTGTAGAACGTGGAGTCTAAATATTGGTGAATTCAGTTCTGTTCAGAGAGTCTGTTCTGGCAGTATTTCAACCAGCCCTGGTAGTAAGCCCCACTAATCTTCTCACAAGTGTTCCTCTTACAAGTCTTCCTGATAAATCTGCAAACCCAACAGATTGGTGTATCCATACTCTGCCAATACATTTGGATTTGGGGTAAGTGCAGTATTACATACTGAAAAATGGAATGGAAAAAAAAAGCCACACTTCTGTTGTTTAAGCCCTAGACAGTTAACATTTAACAATGCTTCCTTCTGCCATCACAGTATTTGTATTTCATTCCTTTATTCTGACTAAAGCGCTACAGCAGTTACCTTTCTGAACAAATTCCAAGAAGCTCATATACTCCCAACTATTTTGTCCCTTGCCGTGCTGAGGATGGCTTCCCAGGCTACTACGGCTGCTTCACTTCTCCCATATTTGGAAGTTGGCCTGCAGTGCGGAGATCCCTTGTGGGTTTCTGTTTAAATTCCAGAGTCACTGTTGCACATTACCATTTCCTTCAGCTGATGTAAATCAAATACAGTATGAGTGAAAAATGTGACTATAGGCTTGGCTAACTGCTTTGTGAGGGAAACTGTAATGAATGCAGAAAGTTTGTCTCAGGAGAAAATGTTTCACAAGCGCAGTGTGCTTTGCACAGTGTGACATCGCTGTGGCTATTGACCCTCATTTGGCAGCAGTTTGCACACGCTTTACCACTGTGTACCGTATTTAATTGGCAATGCTGACAGTAAAGAATGCCACAGTAAAGCATGACACACTCATGTGGAAAACGTTGTTGCCTGGCATCAGGGGCATTTTTGTATACACAGAGCCCAAAACCTAAATGGGGAATTTCATTTCACCCCAGAAATTTTAAGACAGCTGCAGCCAACTTAGTAGCTCTTCATTTTTTGCTTCTCATCTTCCAGCAACTCCAAGACAGCAGAACCCAAACATCTGCTAGTTTCAAAAATGCTAATTTTTTTAGTAATCAAGCGTTATTTTTTGTCGCTGGACTGAATACATGATATCATATGGAACATGATTTTGAAATATTTTAACAGAATAGTTTACAGCCAAGCTCCTTTAGGACAAGGTTTATGAACCTCTCATTTTTATCTCTGAATACTCGCATGGGTAATCTCTCCTGTGCAATGGGGCAAAAATCCAGCCCACTAACTCTTCATCCCTACAGGAAAGTAAGGCAAAGCACAGGAATCTTCTCTATGTGTAAGAGATTCACAATTTAATTCTTAATAGCTATGAATGTAGCAATAGAGGAGTCTAAGACAAAGATGATCAAGTTTTCAGTACACTTTAAAAAGATTCTAAAACAAATCTTATGGACATAACATGTCATGAGGACAGTTTTTTCAAGCCCAGAAGTGTTGCATGGATCAATGTAATTCTGGATTTCTCCCTTTGCAACAGGGTAAAACTCTCGCTACAGTCCTAATGATCTTTTAACCTATGAGTGGCACAGTTGAATATACACTGTCCTTTCTGTGACACCACTACATTTTTACGAGGAACAGAGAACAATTAATGACTGTAGCATTCATAGAGCAATCTTGCTGTACATTCATAGAGCAATCTTACAATGAGTCCTACTGAATCTTCTACAAGTACAAGGTCTGATTATGTGAAAATAACTAGGTTCAGGATCTCAGGGCAGGAAGAAGGAAGTATTTTTGTATTATGTTACTTTACTGTAATTACTTGAAGCTCCTCTGAGGTCTGGGACACTAAGAGGAGTTTTAGTCAAGATGAATTAATGACTATAGCACAGATAAGAAACTCAAAAGGATGTCAGTGTGATTTATTGTGTGGATTTATATTTCCACTGTATGTGGAAGGAGTTTATACATATATACAGATATTGATCTAGCAATTTCTTAAGTATTGCATAATTTGGCCATTTAGTACTTGCTGATAGCAGTAAACTCCTATATCTACTGATAGAAAGTCACAAATCTTTAGTATGCATGCTAAATAAGATAATGATTTAAGCCATAAAGAATCTATGGAAGAGTTAGAGATCTTCAATACTATCCGGTAAAAAAGCAATTACATATATGCATATATTCAAAGAGTTCATTATTACTAAATATAGTATTATCTAATTTTAGCCAGTGGCTTTCCAGAAGCCTTGGCCAGTCCAAAGGCTTTGGCTTTGTGGTGAATTTGAACATAACACAAAATTGCAGAAATGGCTGAGCCTGTTCATTCTGCAGTAGGGATATAAATAATTTATGAGACTCCAAACCAGCAAAACACTTAAAATTTCAGACTAATCTTACACTTACCAATACACACATGCTTTAATACTTCGGTAAATTAAATCCAACATGAAGAACTACTAGGAAAGAAGTTGATACATACAAGCACCTAATATTATGGGGAGGGGGGGAAAGCCTGCAGAGCTGAAAGAGGCACAGATAAATATGTAGCCAAAAAAATGCAAGTATTGCATAGGCAATCTTTGAGGCTGATTTGGATACAGGTGTCCTTGAAATTGAATTGAATATTATTACATGCAAAAAATACTTAATCAAGAATTAACTAAGTATTAAGATGTGTTCTTGCAAGGGAGATTAAAAAATTAGGGAACTTACCGTACGTATCTCAGCTGAGATATCTGTCCATTTCAGTGCAAAATAAAACAGGGAAGCTTAAACTGATCAACAAGAGTGACTTAAACCAACCTTCCCATTTTTAAGGAAATACACAAAAATCATACAACACATCTCAGCTGGTAGATGCAACAGCTCTGTAAACTGCTTGATCACAAGTGTGACTGCTCCCAGAAACCATGTTCTTGGAAAAGAATCAGTGCAGCAAAGGCCGTTTAAAGTTGAATGACAATATCCACATGAGGTTTAATATTCTTAACTTAAACAGATTTAACATCTTCACTTTATTTGCCTCAATTTCTCTGTGTCTATATGTGACATGACCATAAACATTAACCAAAACTAACAGTGGTAAAATTAATGTGTCTGCTCAGATTGTTAAAATGGTCACATAGTGCAAATAAAGCACTTCCACTGTTTGCCAGATAGTCATTTATATTGACAAGCTCTGAGCCAGAATACATATACTCAGAACATTAGTTTACATCTCTCATTGCCTAAAAATTGTATTTAGACTAACACTGCCATAGTAAATGTGATACTTGGTAGAATATATAGGAACAGGTTTTCGGCTTCAATTCTTTTTTCCTTTTAGTGGTGCTCATCTATCCAATCACAGAGTCAAGCTACTGAAAACTATTGCCTTTTGAAAAAATCAAAGTCTATCTATCATAGGTTCATAGTAATGTTGCCACAAGAGTAGAAAGATTTTTTTGTTTGCATTTACTGCGTAATTTTAACTACATATACACTACCATACATGCCTTACATATACATGATAATATATTCTCATCTGCAATTTTTCAGAAGAAAAGTAGGAAAATCTGGTTTTTTTGGACCTCATTCCGAGTTAGCAACTTTGAGAATAAGCATTCATATATATTTAATATGCTTATCTTTCCTTCCTATATGTTTTATGTTCTTAAAATATTCCTGGATTTGTGTTGTTACAATTGTCATGCTACTTCACGATAAACCACTTAAGAATGCAGTGTAGTTCAGAGCAGTTGGCACAGTAACTGAGATGAAAAAATAAACAAAATTTGCACTCTTGGTTTCCCAGTACATGCTACATAGGTGTATAAAACTTCTGGCAAGAAACTCCTTGAAGGAGATAGTGAATTGATAGCAGCATTCTCTGCAGAACTAAGCTCCACTATGTTTTAACAACACACCTATAGAAAGGCAGCTAGGAACCAAGCAGCCTTGTGTGATGAAAAAAAGTTAGTGTTGAGGAGATGACTGGCAATTGTGATGTAAATTTTCCACTCCTAATTGGCTGCTCCCATCTAGCTCAGATAGGGACTGATGATGAGTCACTGTAGAAAAATTCTGAAGTGTTGGTCTTTGCAGTTCCTAGAACACAACCAGCCAAGACCCACAGCTAAACATGACCTAGTAGTTTCATGACAGAAGCCATCTTTATAATGGCAAGGCACATTGACAGACTATTATGGTGAAGTTACACTGTCAAACCTCTTTAGTAACCTGCTCTTTCTTTCCCCTAGGTTGTCATTTCTTACGTGTGAAATGCATTCTTTCTGTGCCAGTCACCTACACACTAGAGCTATCAATACAGCAATAGGATTCTACATCAAATCCATGACAAATTTAAAATTTATGCTTAAGGCAGACATTACCACAGAAAGAAAAAAAGCATCCTTTAAAAAAAAACACAACAAAACCCAAAACCCCCAAAACCTTCATCATCCAGTGCTTACTCCTTAAGATTACCCAAAGTTAATGACTTGATAAGAGGGAAGTGCAGACTGCATTGACCTTACAGTCTGCATCCACTGATCAATACTAGCGTCCAATTCTCCAGAAGGTGATAAAAAAAGACTCTAATCCTTAAATTTCAACATAGGCTTAAATTTTCATAGGATCAAGACAGTAATGCAATCCAGTTTATGCAATATATGAATACAGTATCTCAGGCAGCTAATCAGGTGTTACTCAGAAAAATTAGAAGTTGGTACAGTCAAGGAACAACATCAGATCATTCCAGGGAAAAGTGATTAAGCACAGCCAAGTGCATTTACCTAAAAAACCTAATCTTTCTCTGCTGTGGTACCCAATACTGAAAATAACTACTCTAAAATGTACGTTAGTGCTCAGAGCTACCCAGACACATGCACTTCAATGAAATATTAATACTAGTAAAGCATCTTATAATTACAGACAACTGCAAGTTCATGAACTCTTTGAAAATAGTTCTGCTCTACTGCTCCCGCCACTTGCTGCTGCAGTGCCATGTACTCTGACCGCAGGATACAGAACTCTCAAAGGCAGCGGTACTGTGTATAAGCACACAGTGTCCTTCCTTCTTCTACCAAAGCCTGTTACACCTGTATTCAGACATCTCACTCACTTCAGTGGAAGTAAAGAGAGGATTTGTTTGCTTCATTAAAAGACTTCATCTTGTGTGAGAAAAGTATAATTTATTACCTGATCATCTGGGACAGAGAGACATTATAGCCCTAAAGTCAACAGATTTTTGGAAGCAGAAGAGTCTGCTGACATCAAGTTCTCTGCAGAAATGGGTTTAACTCGACTTACCTGAGTTCTTATGAAATAGTAAAAGACACGGAAAGAATGTCTTAAAAGCTAATCTTTTCATTGTAACCACTGTAACTTATTTGAGATGCTAGAGATACTGCTTCTTAACAATACTAAGATTCTGAGTGTGTGGAAAGGAAAGGCTGTTCAGCATCTCTTTTTCTCAGTGGGGAATCCATGGTTGCATGTGTAATACCGTATTGGAAGAGGACAAAAGAATTCATACATGTCCACCTTGGGCTCAATAAATAGAAAATATTGTGATCAAATCTATCGTTACTTTCTGACCATCTGTTAGGACCTGGAGAGTTAATGAAACTGTATAAACTGGAGAAGCAATCTCACAGTAGCAGCATAATTCACCTGTAATTACAGACTGAATAGTGCAAAGGGCAAAAGAAACTAATTTTTTTTAAAAAAGTACCTGCTGTAAAGCTGTAATTCATATGCCATCGATGGGACAGATCTGCAAAGGAAAGAGAAAACACTGTAAAGGTAGTACTTAAAAAGAAAAAAAAACAAAGAGCAGTGCTACATGTAGTGCTTTTAATTGCACGGAATTTTGCTGCATGTAGCTTCAAAAATTAGATAGCCACAGCAATAGCAGGCAGGGAATTCCAGTGACGGACCTGCAGTATAGTCATGTAGTACAGACAATAAAAATTGTTTTTTGCATGGGCAAAAATTACACCAATATAACCCAAGCAGTGAAACATACTCTTGATACCAACATATTCCCACATACAAACACACATATTTGGCCCTGTAGATGAGTAAAGTTTCAGAACTTCCAGAAATGTCCATCTGTCCTATATTTTATTTTGCCTGTAGTAACCATATCTATTACAGCCACCAAGACAGTCTTTTATAAACAAAAAAAAGTGTTATCTGATCATTAAGACATGTGCATACACATGCATATTTCAGCCAGAACTCAGTATACAAGATCATAGACTTAAAGGAATTACTTTTAATCAGAGAACTTAGCTTGTGTGCAAGTCCCACAAATGAATAAATACGTGGTTTATTAGGCTTGCATACTTCCACAAAACGGAATTTAGCAGATTATTAGTTCATAACATCAACTAATTGCCTTTTGCAATTCCCAGCCGCTGCACATTACTTTCCAGAAGGATTTTTATGTGTGCTCATTATTACTGATCCATAGTATGCTAAAGAGGCACTG
>VXBL01001518.1:3090984-3146685 GCA_013400195.1 Aramus guarauna | reverse complement strand
GGCGGGGGGCGCCACTTCCCCTCAGCCACCCCCTTTCGCAGTTATGCCCAGCCACACGCACCCCACTGGGCGAGGTCTGCGGGGCGGGCAGCGCCCGCCTCTGCCCAACGGACTGAACTTCTGCCGCTGGTGGGGCGGGGCGCTGGAATTCCGCCACCCCCCTCATTCCCCGACCACTATCCCGGCACCCTGGCTTTAATCGTCTCCTTATATGGACACCAAATGTCTGACGTCATCGCAACGCTGGGAAACCAGCGCCCGCGCAACCAAGCTTGGTTAGGAAAGCGGGTGGTGNTCTTCTACTCGCGCGGAGGCCGCGGTTTTCTCTGTGGGGCGCCAGCCCGCAGGGACAGAGTTTGCCAGGAGTTTGTACGGACTTCGGGCTCCGGCCCCCCGCCCCGCCGCCGCCATGCCCGTCTTCCACACGCGTACCATCGAGAGCATCCTGGAGCCCGTGGCCCAGCAGATCTCCCACCTGGTCATCATGCACGAGGAGGGGGAGGTGGACGGCAAGGCCATTCCGGACCTCACCGCCCCCGTGTCGGCCGTGCAGGCCGCTGTCAGCAACCTGGTGCGGGTGAGTAGCGGCGGCCGGCCCGCCTGCCTTCTCCGCGCCTCCTCACAGGAACAACTTCGGCCGCCGCGGCCAACTTCGGTGTCCGGCGGCCGCGGAGCCCGCCCGCCCCGGCCTGTCGCGTACAGGTGCGCCGGGACCTTCTGCCCCGGCCGTTGGCCGCCGGACCGGCGCCTCGTAACGGAGCGGCTTCCCCGGCTGGGAAGGGGTTAAGTTGGGAGGCCTTCTGGACCTCTGCGGCTCCTGTCTGGAAGCCGCCTTGGGGTGTTCCCGCCCCGGCCGGCGAAGGAGCTCGGCGAGCCGTGCCGCAGAGCAATGGGTTGTCCGGCACGGCGAGTTGTTCACCATCTTAATGGCTGAGGCAGTCTGCCTTCTCCTCACCTGAGGAGCTGCATCACGTTAAAGTGCAGTGAAGTACTGTAATTGTTGCTGTTCATACCGGCCTCTCCACACAGCGCGGAGCGCACGCTGAAACGTCTCACAGATGTCTCTGATACGCCGTGTGGTTTTTTGCTGTCTTGGAAACTCCTATTTTAAGTGTGTGCGCTATAAAAGGCAAAACACTTACTTGGTGCGATCCTGTCCTAAAAAAAACCCCACTCCAAACCTGCCAGGCATTGGGTACTGATTTTTGTATTGAGGAAGGCTGGCAGTTTGTTATCGGTGCAGGAGTCGAAGAGGGACAGACCTGCGGTTTCTAGGCAAAGTTTGGAGTTGTAGTTTGTTCTGTTTGTTACATAGCCTCGAGTGTGAGTTACTGTTTGCTTGTGGGAAGCTGAAGGTGACTGAAAATCGGCTTGAATCTCTCGGCTTCTTGAAAGCAGCTATACATAGCATGTGTCTTAAAGATATTTGCACCATGGACATTTCAGTCAGAGAAGTGCAAGCGACTAACAGATTTGAAGTGTTTTTGTTGTATTAGTGCTTTTATAACCAACTCCATCAAAAGAATAGCAAACTCTTGTAAGGCAGAAATGTCTTGCTTGATATAGGAAGTGCTGTAATGTTTCATACTCCTATATTTAATTAAGAATTACCTGGCAATACTTACCTTGCACTTCTGTTAAGTTCATTTACAGATACTCTGAGCTCATTTTTGAAGATCAGATGTTACTTCCTCACTTTGAATCCTGTAAAATTAAGTCATTCGTGGCAAGTGATACTCCTTGCCAGCAGGCTTTACGTTAAAATATGTCTTTGTTAACTGATGTATTAATGCACTGAAATCATGAGGCTTGTGGGTATAAGAAGCTGTCAAGATGACTAATGTATGTGATGTGTTTATCAGATTTCGGCCATAGTACTTGCTACTGCTAGAATAACTTTCCACTTTGAGGTTTTGCAGCTTACTACAGTGCGACTACAACTCTTGGTCCCTGTGATTCCCTAAACTTTACAGGATGTACTGTGTGGAATACTTGTGCTTCTTGCTGACTTTAGCTGAAACTCTGTTTTTTACAAAGAACAATCAGTCTGCAGCAGTGAACTGATGTAATAGGTATATTGGCTGTAGGGGTGTGAAGCCTGAGTGTATGAAATACTTTTCCTTGAAAGGAAAACTTTAGAATAATGTTTTGCCTCTCTGAGTTTAGTGTGTGTCACTGGGTTGTGTGACTATCCCTGCCCTGGCTTCCTCTCAAAAGAAACCTAATCTGATAAAGTAGCATTTGTTAGAGAAATGCAGAAACAGAATTAGTTTCTTTCTGCAGCTTGCTAATGCCAGCTCTTCTTTCATTTTGGACTGTTTTGTCTGTTTTTCTTTTCTTGCCTGCTAACTAGATAAAATGAAAGCCTGTTGAATTATTTTTCTGTGTTAATTCAAAAAGAGCAAATAGAAGTGGTGTAATCTGAGGTGGTACTTACAAGGAAGATGCCCTGATCTAGTAGAATACAGCTCTGACTACATTAGGAAAAATACAGAATTAAAGTTCTGTTTCCTATCTAAAGCTGTTTTCAGTGCATCATTTTGGTAAAGGTGATTTGTGAAACTACAGTTTCACAGGAGCAGGACTATTTGTGCATACAGATTATCTAATTGTGAGCCTTCTGGTGGCTTTGCAGGTGATAGCAAAGATGGAATTCTTGGTATAACCAAGACAGTAATGTAGCTGCTAGCTTTTTATGTTGCTTGCTGTCCACTCAGTGTTCTTTGTGTAGCATGAGTATCACAAAGTGTACATGATGGTAAGTGCTGACCAGCAGAGTAGTTTTTCAGTGATAACTTGTCGCACACAGCAGGGCCATTCTCTGGCTCCCTAGCCTATAGTAAGCACTCCACAGTTTGGAAGGTGCAATATTTAATTCATGTAACTACTGTATCTGTGAGTAACTGCTGGTAGCAGTGTTTGTGCTGAGACACACGCTTGTGCAAGGCCTAGGAGACATGCTGTGTAGGGAAATGGACTAGGAAATGAGAAAATGGCTATGAGGGAGGACCTATACACAGTAACTAAAAAATTTATTTTGTTGACATTTCTGAGATGGAGTTAACACAATACACTGTATCCATAATGGAACAGAGGTTGATAGAGATGAGTCTTAAATTAAGACTATTAGATGAGTTAAAAGGGAGTCTTTCTACTAGGTAACTTGACTACAGATGTCTATAGGAGAACTTCTTCAGTTTATCATTCAGCATGCATTTCTGTATTTTCTGTCAGAAATGGATGTGCTGTATTGTAAGGTTTGTCTGAAGCCACTGTAAGTTTCATGGCTTTTTTTAACGTAAAGTTTGTCCAACCAACAAAACCTACTGTAGGGATGCTTCCATGTCAGAACCTAATTGTAAAGTAATCCTAGGTAAGAGAAAGTCCAAGTCATTGTTGAAGTTAATAAAATAACTAAATCTTTACAAGTTAGTCTTTTTCCCGTGGTAAATACCAAAGACTTGGTCTTCTGTGCTTTGGTATTGGTTCCCAATATGTGACAGTTCAATTCTACTGTGTTTGTATCCCCTACTGTTAGGGGATAGCTTTGCAGAACAATACTCAAATGGATTTGAAATAAGTTGATGAAATTTCTTAACTGTGAGATAAGGTACATGTTGCCCATGCAAAACTTGTGCATGTAGAGGTAAGTGGCAAAGCTTTTTTTGCACAAAAAAACCCCTTCAACTGGAGCCAAGAATTTGAGGGAGAGGCCTCAGATTAGTATCACAAGATTAATAATGTGTTAAATCAGTCCTTTTTTAAACTGAAGATCTTAATGTTTTTATTGGCTGACACTTGGAGTGGATGTGTCTTACATGGGAGGGCTGGGGTTTGGTTTGGTATTTCTTCTAGCTAAAGATATAACACTGTAAGACAACAGAATTGGTTGGGGGGGAATAGTCAAGCCAAATAGGCAGGGAATAATTTGGAGCTTGCTAAATATATGATTATTTTAGTGGGCAGTGAAATGAAATTCTGAATTCTAACTGGTCAAACTTCACTGGGAGGAAATGAACCATATGGTGGCTTTCTAATATTTTTAATAAAACATTCATCAGATGTTCAGCCTCTTTTTTAAAAAAAAGAGGGATTTCTATCAAATATGACTAATAATGATGCAGAAAACTTAAACCCATCACACACATTTTATAAAATAACTTCATTTTGTGGAGGAGAAAAATTTCTACTTTCAAGTAGTGAATTTACAAGCATTTATGTTCAGAGTAATGTTATATTGCTGCCAAACCAAGAAAGCAAATTCTACTCTGATGTTTTAAACTCTGTTCGCCTACTGCCTTGTATGGATTCTGGCTTTCTGTCAGTAGAGGCATAGCCCACTTGTCACTTCTGTCCAAAACAGTGGAGAGAACTGCTTCAGAGCAGAGTCACTGCTGCTCTGCCAAATGCTAACAGTACCATGGGTGAAGCTGCTGAGTTTGACAGGGAAATAATTCTGTGCATGAGAATTTAGGTAATAGAGGGGAATCTGAGAAGGGGCTTGAAGTGCACATAATTTAAATACTGAAACAGGATCAGCAACTCAAGGAGATGTTGGCTTTTCAGAGACTGTGTTGTTGAACCAGGTCAATGCTCTGAAAGACCAGGCCTTCTTTACCTGAGACCAAATGCCTGACCATTACCCTGTTTTTCCATCCTTCATTTTGACAGAGCTTGAGCCATCTGAGGAAAATGACACTTGTGTGAAATGCTCATAATAAAAGATTTGTAAGTCACTTCTGGTCATAAATGAAGTGGCTGAGGTGTCTCAGAATAGAGATCTGCTCTGGAAGGCCAGCATTTGCCTACGTGGTGCTGCAGCTTCTGCCTTTCCATCTTCCATGCTATAGGTGCTGTCCTTTTGTATTTGAATCTGTTTCATAAGTGTCTACATGCATCCAATTCCTATTACAGTATTTTTTAATGGGGAAAAATTGCTTTACTCTCTATTACATTAACTATCACATTTCTCAAGAATGTCTACTTGGTGGATGCTGTGAGATGCTTTTGTTTACATTCTGAGTTTCAGAGGCTTATGAAACTATACTAACATTTTCCTGCATCTCGGTTACACAGGGTCACCAGTAAGGGTCTCTTAGCTTACATATATCCTATCTTGTAGTCATGATTTATCAGATGTTTCTGATAAATAGAGCAGGGCCAAATGCCAATTTTAAAAGTAAATAAATGCAGTCTAGAAAAGATTAAGCTTAACTGGAGGTTGTACTTGATGAGAACAACACTGTATAGCACTGGGTCAAACAGTCATTCATGTCAGGTGTTTTTGTCACCTAAAGTGGTCAATCTTTTAAACTACCACCAGCTGAAGCCTGTCCCACCTAGACACACCTAAAACCAGACAGATTATTCACAAAACAAGGGGAAGTCTGTGCCAGTATTTAGGCGGTGACATAGAGTTTAAAACAAACCAAACAAAATTCAACTGTGGAAGAGTTGCATTTAGTGTAGCTGTAGCAGCTGTCCTGTCTTATCCTAGTGGATGAATAAGTAATCACCTGAATCAATTGGTATGTTCTGGATGCATATTTATGGGCTTCTGTCAGGTGAGATGTTGCCTGGGGTTGCAGGACCATGCCAAAAGACCTGTGTGTTTTCTGTGGACAGGCTGTGAATTGCCTACTAACACTTGCAACCCACCAGCTTGGAAATCACTCATATGAATGAATTTTTGAAAAATGCAGCCTGCCTTGAAACCCTTGTCACTATTGCAGCAGCAAAAATCAAATATATGGCTAAACACTTAGAATAAGGAGAAATGGTCTCTTGTGGAGAGTAGATAGGGATGAGGAAACTGTTTTACTAAGTTTTCTTCTGGCATAGCTGACTTGCCTGTATCTCAGGGTACACAACAGAGGAGTGAGCTGTTGAAGACAGCCTAGTGTTTATCTTTTTTTGAAAGAAAAAAATAGCTTGTGATATTTATATTTATGTATCTTGGAAAAGGATGGAGAAGGGGAAAAATGTAAGCTTTTTCCTTGTAGAATTTTATGCACAGCACAAAAGATGGCACTCAGGCTTGTAGTAACTTTCTGAATTTTCTTCCTGATTGTGACTTGTCATGATGGAATATGTATAGATCTGTGCCTTCCCACCTCCAGTTTATTGTATTGGAATATCTTTCAGCTTAAAGAAATGAGTTGTTACAGCAGCTCATCTGAACTCTACAGAACTCAAAAACTTAGTGACAAGTGAATGGGAGTACTAGAAGAGCCATGACTATCTCATGAGAGAGTAAGTCTTTTCATTATACGTTTCTAGGTCTTGTCTATGTGTAGTAGAAACTTGTGATTCGTATGAGGAGAGAGTGTTTTTGAAGACAATAGAAGTTTCCTTTTTTTTTTTTTAAATGGAACATTCTACTTCATTGTACCTGCAATTTCTTCAGGGATAATTTACCGTATTGTGAGAACTGTGGCCATATGCTCTGAGAAAGTGGATAAAACCCATTAGGGTGTGTTCATGGGAGGGACAGGGAGAAGAGTGATTAATGATTAATCAGACAGAAAGCAACTTTGTAATAACAAAAGCACATCATAGACTTCTTTCTTGCTTTTATCTGTTAGGAATTGTCTTTACATAAGTGATAAATCAGCTTCTGATTTGAATGGAATAATCTCTTTGTTCTGTTATTATGGTTGGAGACTTAATTTATACCAGTCTCTTCAATCAGATTTAAAAGGAATCTTTTGTTCTCTGTTCTTTTAAATGTGCATAGAGATGGTGAATGCCTCCATTAGTAATTACATGCAGCTTGCTTTTTGGGCATAACCTCTGAGAATATTATTGTGGAATGGATAACCTTAAAGTGGCAGTTGGACTGAAAAATTCCACATGCCAACAATATGGTGTATACTACTTCTGCTCTGGAAAACTTAACGTATGCTTTTGGCTGCATAAGTGAGTTATACCAGTGAGGGAGGAGTTGTTAAATCCATATTAAGGACCAGTGTTTAGCGATTTTTGTCTTTTCCTGACTTCTTGTAACTTTAGAGCATCATGTAGTTTTGCTTTGCACTTTGAAAGATGATCTTTTCCATATAGTAGTATTGAACTGTAGACATTAAATTCCTCTATAGAGTTTAATAAAATGATGAACAAAATAAAACATGATTCAGTATGTTTTACACTTAGAAATGTGTATCTTCAGAACATGACCAGGGTAATTTACAGGTGTCTCCCCCTGCCCCAATATAGTTGAAATTTGAATTGATGAAGAACGCCTTTGCTTGGTTTCCTCTGCCCTAGCCCTTTCAGTGGTTTTAAAGATGTGTTAGCAAACATGTGGTGTTAATGCTAATTACTGGAAATGATGCCTGAGATCGTTAACTGATTGTTGCAAATGCTAGGGTATGTTTCTTGTTTCAAATCTACTCTAATTATTAAATAGAAGCCAAATGACACTTTTTTGGCCAATTACTTTTCCAAAGGAGACAATAGGCCTGTCCTAGTCAGTCCTTGCCTTGAGGACTGCATAATTTTGGTAGTGGCTTCTCATACAGCTAAGACGAGCTTTTTATTCCTACTTCTCTGTAGAGCTTGTATGTGGTGTTCCTAAGCTCCTGTTTCTGACTGCATTGTTTTACTAAGTCTTACTGGCTTTGTATCTTTTCACCTCAAATATGAAGACAAAGTATCTACTGTTAGTCATATCAATCTTTTGCCACTTCTCACTCTGAAAAGCAGGTCAGGCTGGTGCACTACACCTCAAGAAACATTGCAATGTAATGTGTGTTTTCCTTTAGTGACACATTCCTTACTCTATCACTTGTTCAGTCAAACACTGAGAAGCAGTTCTTCTTGATACAGAACTTGTCTCTGTGGCCATGGCTCTTAATTATAGCAAGATGATAATCTTCCTGGTACTTACCTTTAAACACAGCAACAGGAGGCCTTACTAGGGAGCATTGTTGTTACCTAATTTGAACAATAAAGTATCTTTATAACTATATAACTGTTGTAAGGGCATCCACTAAATTAATTGTAATCTTTAATTGTAGATTATTTCTGTAATTTTTATGACATCAGGTAAGAGAGAATTAACCCTAAATAATCTCCCTTAATTGGAGTCTAATGTAACAACTTGTTGATGCATGGAAATGCACCACAGACGGGTGGATATTGCAACTATCTGCATTTCAGAAGATGCTTTGTAGTTACAAGATGACTGGCTGTGTGGAGTGATGAAATGATAAAATAAAGGTTAGATCTTCTTTTCAGTTACAAATATTTCACCAATAAATATATCCTTAAAACTTGAGCCTGAATTAATGAGGGAGGATACTCTATCTGCGTAATATTTGGAAGTAGGGCTAGTTTGTCCCTGTAGTAATTTCAGGCCCTAGTGCATTTGTAAGAATATGAAAGCTGGATAGAGAATCAGTAGAGAGGGCAAACCTATCTTTTGTATTTTTTGACTAATAATTCAAGTCTACTGAGGTATGACTTGTACTTGCACCTATCCTGAGACTGGAAGCAAAGTTTTCTGTGAAAATGTACTGAACATCTAACTTAAGAACAAATCTCTTACTCTGAAGTAAAAAATATTCTGATGATTCAGAACAATTATTTACATTATTCATAATCATCAAGGGATAACAATATTGGCTGGTGAAAGGGGAAAGAAGGGAAAAAACCCTTTTAACTCTAAAGGCTTTCCATGATTACTGAAACTGTCAGCTCATATTGACTCTTAAATGATGATGATTTTGGTAACTTTCTGTCACTGACAGAACATGTGTCAGAACAGTTTCCCAGTACCCTGACTTCATGGGTAGGGTAAGAAACTGATGTTTCATGTCCAGGTTCTCCAGTAAAGAGTGGAAAACAGAAACAAGCTGTTCCTGTAGAAAACATGGGTCTTGTTGCTGTTGGCTTAGAATCCTTATGAAGAGACCTTTTGTAATGAAACTGCATTGCGTTTTCCATCAGTGGCTGCACCCACAGAATAGTGAATGTAACCTGATCTTCTTTCACTGAGGATGTTTTCCTTGTACCAAACAATCAGTGCATCTTGGGGACCTGGGATTGCCAAAGGCAGATCTTCTCAGTAAAGATTGTGGTCAAGGTACTGAGTGCCTCAACCTTTTTTGCTTTGTCACCAGGCCCCCCACCTATTCAGCAGTGGGGCCACATTTTACTTAGTCTTCATAAGCAATTTTCATATTAAACTTTTTTTTTTATGATGGCCTAAGGAGGTTTGACTTGAGCAACTGTCATGCTTGATCTTTGTCCTCAGGTAAATATGGTGCATAAATGAAATGACGAATAACAGAACTGAGAAAAAGTACTGCTTTGGCTAGTTTTACAAGCTTTATGCTTGGATATCTTTGTGTATGCAACTTAAAATGTGTAGGTATGCTGCAACTCTTCTGGTCTCATTGCTCTACAAACTAGAGATGTGACAGTTCTTAGTCACTTAGTTATGATACGGTAAACCTTGTATGGTAATTCCAAAACTGTCTAAATTCTTTAACTGTCCTAAAAGGTACAGATGATTTCAAGGCAATCTCAGTTCAGGTTAGCAGGCGAAGACCAAAAGTCTTGTTCTGTAATGAATGTAAATGCATTTGCAGTTCCTAAGGACATTCAGGAGTACTTGATATTCTTGGATGGTGTTTATTCAGGAATGCATCTTTTTAAACTAAGTGATCAGAAAATTGTTCTCTGTCTTTTCTTTGTAATGGACACACTAATGGCAGTGCCAGGCTGTGTTCTGAAAGTGGGAGAGAGACTGTTTACAAGGACATGGAGTGACAGGACAAGGAGTAATGGCTTTAAGCTGAAGGAGAGTAGATTCGGATTAGATAATTAGGGAGAAATTCTTTACTGTGAGGGTGGTGAGACACTGGAACAGGCCCTTTCCAACCCAAATCATTCTATGATTCTTTTCAATATTTATTTTCTCTTTGTGGAAATAGTAAAGTATAATGGTGTTAAACTTGAGCTGCATTTTAGTAGCTGAGTCTTTGCATGAACTACAGGGACAAGCTTGCCCTTCCTTAAATGCTGAAGAGTGCACAAGAAAATAGCTATAGAAATTAATTTCTTTAACAGGTGTAGTCACAGAAGTGCCAGAGGAGCAGTAAGAGAGATGGTGGTTATTTCTGTAACCCCTGAAATTGATGAGGAGCACTCTGGCCTGTACTGGATAAATCACAAGTGTTGCATTAGCCAAGTCACTGTGTGATGGCAAACAATAATGACTGTCCTCTTCCACCTTTTTTTTTTTTTTTAAATTCTCATCAAATAGTTGCTACATAATGTAAGGATCAGGTGCATCAAAATAGGAAGCTTATTAAAGGCTGAACCAGGAAAAGTCTACATGAACTTCCTTGCCTGTTCTAGTCTTTCAGTCATTTTCTGGGTATCAGCTCTTCAGCTGTGGAAAAGTCTGAAGACTCCTCCTGTCAAGTGGGGAAGCTATTTAAATCTGTCATCTGGAACTTCAGTTATTCCAGCTGAGTTGCTTCCTCTGCTGTTTTCAAAGCTTTTCCTAAGTTTAGAATAGGCTGCAAATTGCAACTGTTTCTAAGGAGGGGAGTATTAATAAAACTTTCTTTTCTTATGCAGGCCTGGTTTTGTTTGCCTGCACAAATACTTCCTTGGAAAGAGCAGGAACAGACTTCAACCAGACTGATAGTCAGTACATGTGACAGCCAGATAACTTGTAAGTTGCTGGAGTTTTTGGGTGCATTTGGTTCCTGCTGACCACAAATTTGGTTAGGTTTTGAACAAATGGACTTCTCATTTATGAGTAAAATACTTGCCTGTGCATAGGCAATGAATGGTTGAACTGTTAATCTCAAAATGGGATATAGTAGTACATAATTGAATGAAACAGTGCTGAGGTTTAGCTGTATGCAAGCTGGCATGTTCAATCTTCCTATATTTAAACTCTGTGGGAACCTTGTCAGTTGCTAACATATGTCCATGTAATCATGTAAACTTGCTTAGGAGAAGTTTTTTAATACTGAAGTGTGATGTACTGAATGTTTATCTTAAGGATTATCACTATAAAAAAAATGCTGCTTCAAGCACTCAGTCAAAGTTACTGGGCAGGTTACTATCTTTGTGTCTGCTTTTAAAATCCTACTTTTTGTAATTTTGCTCAAGATTGATCTCAAAAGATGTTTCCCATTTCAACATCTGAATGTGTATACATGTGTCTAAATATCCTTCAGTAAAGTCTTCAAAAGCTGTTTTGGTCACAAAAATGGCTAATACTTGAAATAAAATTTCTTCAAGTGTACAAACCCTTTCCTAAACTGCTGCATAACTCTTACAAGGTTTTAGGTAAGGGAACAAGTTAGTAAACTGACTAATGCTTGTTGGACTGCTCTAATAATCACTTCCATAAGCCTAGCTGTCTTTGCAACTTTTACAGCATAATAGTTGTGCTGAACAACAGAAACAAATGGAGCTTCTCTTGAATTCTAGAGTAGTAGCAGAGAGATCACTTTTTATTTAGCTTGCCCTGATAGAATGGCAAAAAAAAAAATTGGATTGTGAAGGGCTCGTAACTGCTAAACAACTGACTTAACTGTAGCAACTGATGAAGTGCTGCTTGATTCTTTGTCACGCTTATAAAAAGTTCCCTTTTTCTTAAAAAATCAAGGGGTAGGGAGTGGGAACCTCAATAAATTGTAGTTGGGTTTCAGCTTGTCTTCAGTCTTTCTCTGAGAGGGGAAAAAAAAGGTAATAGCACAGCATTTCTGTTACTTCTCTTCATGCAGGAGAAAACCTGCATTCCTTAGCTCTCTGACTAGACTCCACTGGCACTCGAGCTGTCAGGCCAGCCCAGTGCACCCAACCCCCCCATGCAGCAGAAAGAAATGTATTTTTCTGTTAAATCTGATTTTTTTTTTAATCTTCCCAGTTTGGCACAAGTGATTATCATAGTTCAAAGTTATAGAATATAAAGTGCTTTATCTCCCATTTGCAAGTTGATGTCTGGCGTAACAATTTTGCTCTGGTAATTTGGGAGTGGAAGCAGTTAGAATCTCTGACCTGTTCTCCAATTACTCAGGGTAGTGAAATACTTAAGAGACTTTATGACCCTGAAGCAGTTACTGCTACAAAGAGCTGTTGCTTAGCCTTTGTAGTGGCAAACTTTTACACAGTCGTGCTGGACTTTTTTTCCTTTCAAAGGGCAAACTTTCCTGCATGCAACTTATCAGCATCACCGAAATATTTAAAACTAGTAACTAACATTGTTACTGTGTGGCAATGGAGGAAGTAAGCTGTGAAGGGGCTTGTAAACTTGAAGGATCTAGCTTCTGCTTTCACAGTTGAGTGTTAATTCCTTTCTTCAGACAGATTTTCCAGTTTGCTTGTTAGCTGGCCCAAAAATTTGTATTTCTGATTAATATAGTGTAACAGTTGCTCAGAAAAGGGATTCTCTTCTGTTCCATTGCTTTTAAATTTGGAGCAAATTCCTCAAAATGTTGAAGGGAACAAGTGTGGCTTTCTGTTATAGGAGATACTTTTAGTCAGATTTGCAGCTGTTTCTCTTTTCAACCACATTCTTGTAGCAGGTAAAGGAACTTCATCTCTAAATATGTTTACCTTATAAAGATTTGAAGGATTTTTCATTAATGTCTATTAGATTCCTAAAAGGATTTAAACAGTGAGAAATGGTACCTATAACTTCTCAAAGTGGTAGCAATTATATACTATCAAGTGTTGGTGACACTTTAATATCCTTTTTTCTAATATCAAGTTGATTTGTCAACATTCTTCTACTGTGGCACAGCAATAGTCTGCTGTTGTAAGTGGACTGGATAACATTATGTATTTGTACAGTGCCTGGCACAATGGAGTTCTAAATGCTAACAAATTACAGTGGAAAAAACTTCTGTTTTAGAATTGAACTTTCTGATGTCTCTCTATGATTCAGTGTCAAATTAAAAAAAATATTTTTAAGACAAGTTTATAGCACCTTTACTTCTCTACAACTTTTAACTTAGACAAGGATTATTCTTTTTGTATGCAAGAGGTGAAGCTGGCTAGCTTTCCCAATCATGGGTACTTAACAAATTAAGCGGTTTTAGCCTAGATATTTGTATGTACTGGACTGTAACCTTCAAGTTGTTTGCTTACACTACCTAACTTCTCTCCTTTGTTTCAGTTGAGAATAGTAGTAGCTTCATGGTACAAAGCCACACTGCGACAGTCTGTTCATCTCATCAAGCATGTTCAGGTGCTACAGTCTACAGTAATAGGGTCAAACAAATCCATTAATGCAAAGAAAAGTCCCACAAATTTCAGTATTATGTGAACTAAGCTTTCCAGTAAGGACTGCAAGAGTAATGCTTTCATGATGCTTTGATTGGGTGAACATAGAGAAATATAATGTATATTAATGTTAGTCCAAAGCACTGTTTTGGATGGGAATAGGTTTTAATGGCTAAATGTGGACTGCAAAAGTGGTTAAGACTAGATTCTACTCAAGATAACATGGAAGATAATAATTGTTCTAAGTGAGAAGTTAGGTCTGTAGAATGAATTAAGTGATAAAATTTCTCAAAGGAATCCCTGACAACTAGGAATTAGATTACACCACTCTTATTGGCTATGTCATCCTGTAATAGAAGATTCTGACAACATTAGTAACATCTGCTGCTGTGCCATAGTTTATTAGCCTTTACCACAAAAAAACCCCACATAATATTTTCGAAGAATAATTTTCTTTTCAGTGTGAGTCAGGAAATAAATAGCAAATGCTATTGAAAGTAGTTGTTTTTAAAGCTTTTTTGGATGCGAGTAGTTTGTTACTTGACCACATATTAAGCTTAAGTATTATTAAAAACTAGTTTTAACAACTGAGTAAAGTCTTCATCTAACTCAGAACTAATGCCAGATCAGACATTTCTTTGTTTGTTTCTTAATATCCTCTATCAGTTATTTCTGCTGAGTAGCTGCTTTGTAACAGTATGCAAAGTCTTTGTGATGACTGTGCACAGAAGTGGGTTGGCTTCTACGTGCTGAATTCCTTGCTGCGCTGGTGTAAGTGGTCACAAGCAGTGAAGGCAAAATCAAGATGGAAAATAATTACATAATATCAAGTTTGAGACACTTAAGTTTTTAATGGTGCTGTAAATGAGCACTGTCCCTTGGAAAACGCCCACCATTTCTAGTCCTCATTCTATTTAATGTAACTAGATATTGTTGTAGCTAATTAAAACATCACATTTAAGTGAGCAAAAGTAAAATGGTTATAACAAGTAGCAACAGATTTTGTAGTTAACTAAATATCAAAGTGAAATTAAGGCATTCATAGTGGACATCTGTCTTGCATCTGATTGTCAGACTACTTAGACACCTGAGAGGAGGAAACTTCTCTACTGTTCTGTATCTGAAACTTAGTCAAGAATTAACAGAGAATACATATTTATCTCTTCTTTTTAGCTTCTTGAATATTTTCTGTGCCAATACATGAACAAATGAAATACCAGTTCAATATTATTGTTACAGAGATGACCTCCAACTTAGCTTGTCATTCTGATGAAGGAAAAAACAGCCCGGGGAGAAAGTCTGTTACTACTTATGTGAAGCTGTATCTTACATTGGCTTAGAGACTGTCTGTGCAGTACAATATTTATCTATATTAGAAACACAAATTATCACAGGCCACTCTGCTGTGTCTGGAAGGAAATATTTCTTCCACTTGATACGATATATGAACTTCCTATGTTGAGGCTTTTTATTATTACTCTGTTACTAACAGAGCCAAAAGTCTTAGTCTTTAGTAAACTTTCTAGGTTCTTCTACTTAACACTTGGAAGGCTGAGGGGACAGGATGCATCTAATTACTGAGGTGGAGAGAGTTCCTCATCAACGAAAATTCTCTCCAACATGCAGATATTAGCAGACTGTCAAAGACGATACAAACCTACCAGCACCATCGTGGTGTCTGCTTGCTTGCTTTTCAGACAAGTATGTGAATAAGAGAATTTAGCTCTATCACACATGTTATCTTTTAGTACAGTACTAATCTGTGTACACATCTGCAGCAGGGTTTATGTTAAGAGCAGCTCTGAAATTGAGTGGTGATTCACAAGTACATGGAAATGAACTGGAAGAGCTTTTGAAGCCTGCATGCTGTTTGGTGTGAGGCACTTTACTTAGGCTTCCTTGTAAGGTAAAAGCAGCTAGTTGCAGCTGTGAATCTCATTTGTAGAGGACAATTGCTGTTATCTTACTTTTCCAGGTGAGCTTTATATATGCTCAAAGGTCAGAGCTGACTTGTTATTTGACTGGAGTTGGAATGTCATTAAAGTAATTTTAACTTGGAAGTACTGGTTTAGAGGAAGAAACTCTTCTCTTGATGAAAGAACCAATTTCCAAATCATTTGAAACTTTTTAGTGAACTATTATATGTATGTGCTTCTGTTTCCTTTAAGTTGTGCATCCTGTAATTAGTTGAACCATCCAAGCCTCAGCGCTGTATTGGTAACAGAGTTAGTAGACATTAGCAGCATGAATAAGAGTCTTTTGGTACCCAAATGATGTCACTTTCTGGTCTCCATATGGTTCTCGTTTCATAGTTATGTATTTTACTTGGACAGCAGGATTTCCTTAGCCTCAAGCCAACTGAATTTGTCTTAATCACCAGTGTAGACAGGTAGGTCACTTTGCTGCTATTAGGGACCAGATGGCTGGAGTGTTCTAATTTACTTGACTTATTGCCAGATGACTTCAAAATTGTACTTTGCTATGCCTGGAATGCAGTCTCCAGGGTAATAATGAGAAGACCAGGAGCCAGTGTACAGCTTCCATATTAACTGAAAGGCAAAGTTGATAGGCTCTGATTCAACAGTCTCTTTAGGTTCATGCCTGGCTTGAAGGAAAAGTGGTCGTGTTGACTGATGTCACTGGTAGTGTATGTGCATTGTTTGGCGTAAACTAGAAGCAGGAAGAGAATTTGGCTGCATATTTCTCTGGGCTTATTATTCAGTCTCTTAATTGCATTGGCCTCTTCACCTACAGATAAGTAGAAAAACTTAACGCTTCCTAAAACAGTGTTAAACTCGCTAATTGCAAGTGACATATCAATCCCAATGATAATTCAAAGCAAGATGAGAGTGAAATGATGAAGAAATTGGAAATTTGCTTTGTTAAATGCTTCCAAGAGAGCCTTTGAACGAAAAGGATAGTTTTGTGTTTAAAAAAAAAAAAAAGTTGCAGTATTGTACCTTGTTATAACTGACTTTTTTCAGTCTTATTGGATAACAAGGATTAGTAACCTGTAAACCTGTCCTCCTAGATTTTTCTAAAGGCACTTCAACATTGCTTGCTTCTTTTCACTGTTTGCAGAAATTTCTATCTTTATTAGAAGCTATTTATGTCATCTGATGATAATTTTTGAGTGACTTGTGAAATTTAGGTTTGATGAAGAAATTTCATCATGTTCCCCAAAGCTGTTTGACTTGCATCTGGCAAAGTTTTATGCTTTGCTGCTATGCCAGGATGTATGCAATTCTATTTTGCTACATTTACCACATGGATTATGGTAGCTAAGGGTCAGGGCATGATAAAACAACATTCACTCCAACAGCCGTATTTCTTAGAGCTAAGCAAAATAGCTTGAAAGAGCAACAACTGGATCAGTTTGATACCATAAATAAAAACAGAACATGGGTTGCAATGAAAATACTGTGACTGACAGCAATGAAGTAAACAGTTAAGTCCTGTTAGCTTTTCTTTTGCTGCCAGAGCTCATTCCCAAAAGCTTTCCGTCCAATTTAGCTCCAATGACTGGTTTTACAAAGGGAAAACTGAACAATTGTGAAGTAGTTTTTGAGCCCTTGCCACTTTTGAACCCACTGAGACGATCTGTCTCTGAACTCAGCTTGAGATAAAGGAACTGCTTTCTAGGTCTTCAATGGACAAGCCTGGTGGGGAGGGATGAACTCTGAAATGTGTAGGATACAAAACTGGATACCATTAACTTCAGTCATCACTTGATTCATATTGTCATGTGTGAGTAAGACAACTCAGCCTGTAACCTGAATTCAAAATCTTTTCACAAAGATTTAATTCTCTCTGCCCATGTTGTTGTTGTTGGTTTTGTTTGGTTTTGTGTTTTGTTTTTTTTTTGTCTGCACTGAAGAGTAGACTATCTATGCCAGCAAGAAGTAGGCATAAATTTGGTGTAACTGGCTTGCTTCTAGCTCCATTTGATGGATTGTTCATAGCCTTAAAATCTAGGCCAGGTGCACTTTCTTAAAATGCAAGGTGGAGGGGAAAGGACTGTTTAGAGATGGATTCTAGACATGGATATACAATGTAGAAACCGCTGTCATTATAGAGTTATAGCAAATACTTCAGCTTAGTTTTTCAGATAGACATCTAAAGAAATTGAGAAAGAAGTTTCAGAGAACTTCATGGAACTGTACTGATGTACAACAAATTTCTGATGTGAGATTTAACACTCCCATTGTCATGTCACTATTCTTCCTGGAAGCGTGCAAAACATGGAAGAATGCTTAAGCCAGCAACTGGATTTTAATGTGAGATGGCTTATGGTAGAGTTGCTTTTACAGCATACAGACTAGATCACTTTGGTATTTTGATTTGTCAAGCAAAACTCACACTGTAGCTTATTTCTTGGGAGAACCCTGGGGCTCTGCTAGTGTTAGAGTCAGGGCTGTATGCGTTCACTGGATGATGATGTGGGAATAATTTTAGACTTGTTGCTAAAATGACAGATGTTTTAAATTAGCTTCTAGAACACTGCAGGAACTAATTCTTCTAGGTTGTCTTCCTTTTTAACTGGGGAAATCATATAAGCTGCAAGGAAAATTTCACTTCCAGCATTTGGCAAATTGTCAAATTGGTGTTGCCAATATAGGCATTCAGAAGAATCTTTGTTTAAAAAAAGAAACCACACAAACCCCCAAATATAACTACCCCCAAACAATCAACTTTGGACTCTCATCTTAAATATTTTGGGGTTATTCTGTATGATACATGCAGTTTCTACTTTAAAACTGCTAGAAGTTAAGAGAACTAGGTATCACTGGGTGTTTGTGGTGTCTTTGCTTAAACTGTTAAATTACAGAAGCTGGAACTATTTCCTCCTCTGACTGAACAAGCTATTCTTTGCTATATCCAGCAGGCTAAGAAGGTGGGAAAGGGACCTTGTAGGGTGCTCGTGTCTTGTTTTTCGTGCAGTAGATGCAGACATGACAAAGCTGCAAAACTGTTTATAAGGAAAAAAACCTCAGTTGATCAGGAAGCTTTCCTCTTGCTTTTCCATGGATAAAATATTCCCCAGCAGGAAGCTTAAAACATACTGATCTTCTTTTAATTGATGGCAGATAAGAGTGCATGACACCTACTAGCAAGGCTAAAAGCCAAAAGCAGCAGTAAATATCGATCTCCTGGTTCTTCAAGGTGCATTCTTAGGCAGCTTTTCAGTGTCCATGTATGCCCTCTGTGTCCCATTTCCTTTAAATTTCTGGACTTGTCAACTTCTTGTTCACTGTTGTGAAGTAGCAGGGAAGAAGCTCATTCATCTCAGTTCAAATGATTTGCTGTAATCTCCTAAAGAGTGTGGAAATGAATATGGATGGGTAGAAGTTGTAACTATGAAACCATCTCAGTAAGTTTTACTTGAGAGCTGCCCTTCCTCTGCTGCTCTGGGCAGGTACTGTGTTCAAGAAGTTATGGTCTCTTTATGGTGTTAACCAGTGTGGTTTCTTTGGAACAATGAGTAATGGGCACTTCACTATTACTTAAAAGCAGAAGCTTCTACTCATGCAGACTGTTGCTTCCCAGTTACTTACTCTTACCTAAAATAATCTTTCCCTATCTGAAATGTGAGTAGGAATCTTCCTTTTTTTTCTACCAACATCCTATTGAATGGAAATGAAATACAGGTTTCCTAGATAATTGTTCTGTATTAGCATGAAGCTTGACAAGCCTTCTGCCTGAAATAGGGAATGTGTGGGTATTACATCTTAAGGAAAAAAATAATCTTCATTCCCTTGGTATTGGAGTATGGAGAATGTAGAGTCAAATGAATCTCTACCTCAGGTTACACTGTGGTGTGTCCGAAAATTGCTTAGCCCATGCAAAATTCAGTCTGAAGAAACCTGATCATATGAAAACAAAAAATCCCCCTAACCACACAGCTAAAAAGGAAACCCCATAAAGGTCTTGTGGACTTGTGTATTTGTAGTCATGAATGTGGCTTCATTTCTTGAGACTTGGTTAAATGGTTTGCAGTGTATCTTTGTTCTTTACATGCCATCTCTATACCTTGGCTACAAATGCAAAGAGCAACTTCTGGAAAGGTTAATTAACTATGTGAGTATGAAATCCTTTCCTTTGAGCCACAAGGTTTTATATTTAAACAGATTCAGTGCATATGTGCTGTATTGGTGCTTAAAATACGGCAAAAAGTAATTTCTTCTAGAAAGGTAGGGAACTGTTTTTACTGAGCTTTCATGGGAACTGCCCGAAATCTTATCTTGTCTGTGTGCTATATAGTGCTGAGGATATTGGAGGAATGAGTATTTCTGCTTTGTGATGGACTTGGAAGAGAAATGTCTTTGGAGTTTGGGACAAAGACTGTGTCTGTTTCAGGAAAGTTTTGAGGTTAAAACTCCCCACAAAAAAAAACCCAAAGAAAATGGGAATTGACTCATTTTATATGTTACTTTCATTTGAAGACTAAAGATCATAGCTAGCCATCACAAAGAATGTCCATATATATGTGTGTATATATAAATATGAAGTGTGTGTTATATATCTATAATTAGTTGATAATGCTTCTTTGAGTAGTGAACCTAGATATATCCTCTTATAGAAGAGACTTATGCTTTCCAGATTGCATGAAGAAATGCTTAGGTAACTTATATCAAGCATGAAAAGTATTGTAACTTGCACAGAATTTGTTTCTTGGTTGCTTCTGACTGACTGTTCAATAGAAAATAGCAATAATGATTGTCAGAATGACCCCATTGTAAACCTTTTCATGCATTCTTTAAAAAACATATATACTCAGAAATACTTTTTTCAAATATACTGAACTATATACAAATTGGTACAGCTGTGAGAAAAATAAATCTTGAAGGCAATGGGATTTCCTCACAGTGTTTCTTTGGAAATAAGGTATTACTCTTCACTTTTACCTGGTGACAGCCTTCTGTCTGAATGAGGTGTAATCCAAAGCTTATGCAAATTACTCCTTTTCTGTCGTCTTTATCATGCATGTGTGCATACAAACGTGAGAAATATAAAGAATGCGTTTCACAAATGCAATGGAAATAATTAGGACAAAGCAGGCATAATCTCTGGCGGGTCATGTAACCCAATCCCTAGAAACAAGCATGAGATAAACTATAATTGTGCTCCTGAGGCGTTGTGAAGTTTAGGAGGCAAAGCAACACGGCAGTGCTGTGCACTAGGAGGGAGCATGGTTTTTAGTGAGCTTACAATGAAGGTAAGAGACAAACTTATCATATAATTGAAGACCTGCAACCTGCTCTCTGATCTTCCCTTCATTACTTAAAAATATGTATGTGACTAGTACTAATAGATTAAAAAAGAAAAAAGTAGGCTAGGCTGACTCTGTGTTTGAACCAAATAAAATACTAGGGCCGATGTACTTCTGAAAAGCCACTCTGAAAAGGACCAGACTAGGGAGGCACAGTTTTTGGCAAGTGGCATAAATTTGCAAGGAAATAGTGCTTCTGGAAGGCTGTACAGCATTAGAGTTGGCAAGTGCTGTGCATACTGGCACACTGCACCTTCTATGAAAAACCAGCAAATCTTTAAACACCAGCTGATCAGGGATTTTCAGGGCTATCTTGTCTAGCTTGAACAGGCCTGGCAGCTCTTAACACAAAACTAGTGTCTAGGTTAAAGACCTTCTGCTTTGTGATGTCTTTCTGAATAGCTTATTCAGCTGGAAAATACAGTGAACAAAGGAGCTGGAAATATTTTGTCAAGTTGGTGATCTCACAGTCCAGAGAGCCAGCTACCAATTATAAAGACTTCTATTGTATAACACAAGAGCTAGTATATAGAAAACTCCAGATCTTACTCTATCTCTTTCTTTATTAGCTTCTGCATAATTATTTTTGCCTAAAGGATGGTGTGAATGTGGATGTGGGGTGTGTTCTCAGTAATTAACTACACTTTTCTGGTTGACTAGGCTGAATAGGAAAAAGGGGTAACTATTTGAACTTGATTTCTGACTTGTGGGGATTAGGAGGAAGGGAAGCCTACAGAGTTTGGCGATTAAGTTTTTACAACTAAATGTGGCAAACAAATAGTATTGTTTCTATGGAGATTGGGAAGAGGGAAAAGTGCCCCCTGTTAGTTTAGTAGAGATGTTGGCAGGAAACAATGTATGATTTCTAAAGCATTAGACTAACCACAGTATATAGTGGTCTCAAAAATAGACACAGCAAACCTAGTGAAAGGAATTATGAGTACAAATCAATTTTTTTAATGTTATTTTGCTATTTGTTTTCATCTAGGCTTTACAATGAAATTCTGGATCTTAAGTATGGCTTCTTTCTCCTGCAGGTTGGAAAAGAGACTGTGCAGACAACAGAAGACCAGATCTTGAAAAGGGATATGCCACCAGCATTTATCAAGTAAACTCATTTTATTGTACATCTTCTATTGTAGGTACAGAAAACCTGTTCTAATGATAGATCAGTGTTACTCGTTTCTGCTGTACAGGTTAGAAAATACTTGTATGTTTGAATAGCTCTTTGGGGTCTTGAGGCTGACCTTCGTCAGGAATGACCTTTCTTCCAGCAGTGACTTTTCCTGTTACATTCTGTATATATAGATACATATCTAGGGTATTTCTTCCTTTAAAACTAAAAAAATTCGGAGTAACAATGGTACTTACCTATCTGCTGTTGTTGTTTTGCCTAACAGTGGCAGAAAGAACATGATATTCTCAATCTTTTCTATTAACTTGGTTGGTCAAAAACTGAATTTATCAGTATAGGTGGCAGATGCGTGACATAACTGCCTGGAAATCCAAGACATTTGAAGAACAGTGACTGTCCACTGACCACCTTTCACTGAAGTCACTTTGCCCTACAACCTACTGAATGTAGTGTGACCTCTCTATTAGCATTGTCCAATGTGTACAGAATGAGTGAATGCTTTACTGTATTCTCAAACACAAAACAGGCATATAGTTAAAACAAGAAAGCACTGAGGCAACTAAGAAAATACTAAAAAGGAGAACAGAGATGATGTCTAAAGAGAAAATTTGTTAGGCAGTGAAAAAAGATTTAGTTGGTTGCATTGTAGGTTGACAAAATGAATAATAATAAAAAAGCCTAGAACCAGCTAGTATTACTGTAAGAGTTCAAGAATGAAATAGCTGAACTATTAGTGAAATACAGTCTCTCACTTGAGAACATCTGATATGTCAGGCTAGGGAAATCTGGGGAACAGGATGTCTATAGGTCTGACATACCTTTGGAGCTATTGACTAGAAATTTTATGCTAGAGAAGACAATTAACAGATCCTAAATACATATGATTTGCTTTGGGTGAATTGACTTTCTGTGGAGGGAAATTATGCCTTACAAATCTGATGACCTCAGAAATATCACAAACAAGGATAAGGGTAATACAGGTGATACAGTATACACTGATTTCTGAACATTTTGGCAGTCTGAAGACTTAATGAAGTAGCCACAAAGTAATAAGAAAAGTTCTTGTATGGAAAAGAAAAAAATTGAAAGTGAAAGAAAAAGTTACATGGTTAACCCTGGCATCGGTAGGGCTCGGGAGATCTCTGCTGGGATTGTGCTTTTTGCCATGTTCGCAAATGCCCCAGAAATCAGGATGAGCTGTAAGTCGAAAGTACTTGCTGATGAACTGAAACCTGACATCGAGGTAGTGAGATTAATGGACAACTCCGAGAAATTACAGCAGGACCTTATTAAACTGAGTGATTTAATATTAAGTGTGGATGAAATTATTCTGAAAGATCCGAAATGATGCACACATGGGAGAGCAGTGGGTCAGACTGACTCTGAACTGACCAATAGTGAGCAGGGTCTTGGAGCTGTGATGCGTTGGTGAGAACATCCATTATATGCTCAGTAGTGGTCAAAAAGTAACCCAAACGTTAGGTTTATCAGCAAAGGGCAAGAGACCAAAATGTCACTGTATATTTTTCTCCCACACTTTGAATACTGCATGCACTTGTAGTCCCTAAATTTTAGAAAGACTGTAGTAGAACCAGAAAAAGCTTGTAGAAGAACTTTGAGAACAATGAAAGGTATGGAATTGCTTTTGTACAAAGCTAAGTAGGCTGGAACTTTTCAGCCTGGGAAAGGTGACAGAGGGGATTGAGGCCCTGACAAAGGTCTAAGGAATCATGAGTTGCATAGAGAAGATGGAAGCTTGCACTTCTCTTCCTGCACGAGAACTTGATTGGAGTGTTACTTTAAGCTAGTAGTTTACAAACCAACAATAGGGAGAACTTCTTTGTATCACAAGTCATGTATCGTTAAAATTCTTTATATAGGTTTGGAGGTTAATAGATAAGAACCTAGAGGAACCCATTGTGGGTTTTATCAAATAGACAGACTGCAGGAAATCCCAAGAACTGAAAATAGTTGGAGGATGGGAGACCGCCCAGAGGAAGTATGATAAATGCTTACCCTGTTCTTAACCTTCCTTAGACATTTACTTGCAGCTACTCTGGAGACAGCATACTGAGCTAAATGGGCCTTTGATACAATTCACTACAGTATCTATTATGCTGTGTTCCTGGTGTGTGATCTCGTTTGGGTGTAGGGGAGGTTGATTTTTATTTTCTTTCTTGAGGGGAGTGTTTTATGTATGGAAATGAAACTAAAACTTTTTCTTGCTGCTTGATGAGTTGTATACAAATATGTAATTTTGATTGTGCTCACTTTCTAGAATGTACAGAGTTTTTAATTAATTTCCAGCTGCTTGTTCACAAAGTAAGGTATTAAGGAAAAGAGATTTTCTTAATTGCTATGCTGTAACCAGCCTTCGTTCAACACTTTGCATATTGTGGAGATTTAAATAGTTAAATTACTGTAGAAATGTGATACAAGCACTGCTGAATAGTACCACCTTATACTGGCTGCAAGAACCTTTTCTGCAGCAATTCAGGACTGCTTGAATTGTGATATAATGAAAAAGGAACAAAGCTATCTGTCACAGTAATGAAACCTACTTCCTACAGCACTTGCTTACTATCCTAGATGCAGTAACATGAGTTAGGAATCTTCAGTGGCCTTTGTGAATGATAATCCATTGCATGTATTGCTTTTTTGTTAATCTGGAGTTTATATCAAAATGTACTAGTACATGTTAACAGTCGCTTGTTAACGCTATGGAGTGTACTGTCACTGGTATCTGTGTTGTAGGGACAAGTGACAGTCACAGGTGAGCTGACAAGAGAGGCTTACCTGTTCCTGCATTAAAGGGCAGGATTTGGATGGAGAAAGTGAAACAGAAGAGGGTTGGTGGTTTGGTGTGTTTTTTTGTTTTGTTTTTCTTTCCTGAGAGGAGGGTTTTTGTTTCTAAAGTGTTAGTTCAGGAATTGGCATTCCTCTTTAAGGGAGTGCTCCAGCAACTGGAGCATGTGGATGATGGGATAAGGAGCAGTGCACATGCACTAGCACCGCGTTCCCCGTCAGTATTTTCTCCATTCAAAAGGATCACCAATCTTGAGGGAACCACCCTTGGAGGATGAGGTAGACTTTTCAAAGACTTAGGTTTTGGCTCGCCTGAGACTGACATTGAGGGTTCATAATAAATATATATGATGGTAATCTCTACAGTTTTTCAGTAGGAGTATGATTGTGCAGCAAAATAATTAATTGGCTGCTGAGAAGCTATTATGCATCCCTTTGCTTGCTACTGACATAAACCACATTGAAACTATTGTCCTAGAGTTAAAAAATGCTGTGTTCTTTATCTTAATTGTCTTAATCACCAGGGAGTATGAGTAATGCATATAATTAAAATCAGATGTTTTGTCATGTGTTCATATTACTTGTTATACTTCTCTTGTAAAGAAGGAAAAAGCTGTACTCTCTAGGTAAAGAATAGAGTAACACCTGATTTGTTTACACTGAGAATGAAAATTTGTCTGCATCTAACTTGCACATGCAAACTCATTTAACAAATCAAGCAATAATGCTATTCTATATCAATATTATTTTGGTTACTAAGCTGGAACTGCGTTGTCTCTAACTATTCAATGAATTTTAATGTAAAATATTTGCTTTTTAACTTATTTCTAGAACTGCAAGTAATCTAAACTGTAGTGAGTTTACTTACTACGACTTAAGTGATTAGAAATGGAAATGAGCATTGTTCAGGCATCAAAGGCTTTATCTGGCATTGTTGGGCAGGCATCTCTGGGAAAAGCAGAAGTCAAGCCTAAAACCAAAACTGGTAGTTTAGTGTAAGCTAAACTTTTTTCCTCACATTTTATAAAGACGACACTAACAGGAATGAAGCTGGTTGACTACTGAAAGTACTATGGTTGGAAATACCATGACCTGTGTCTTCTCCACAAAGAACTTGGCTTAACATAGTTTTATTGTAATCACGCCTCAAAAATAAATACACTTTTTTATCAAGCTGTGGTTGGTTTTTTTTAGGTTGCAATATAGTACAGAGAATAGAAAATTCATCATAGCAATGAATACCTATTCAGAACTTCTAAATGTGTTTGATTCTTGTGATCGAACAAGTGGTTTATTGCAGTGAACATTTTCAGTGTCTTGTCTTTTTTAATTTAAAGTAATTGTATTACCTTTTTCCCAAAACTCTGATCTCTTAGCGTGCATGCTTTGCAGGGGATGGAGGATGTCTGGTTTTTAAACACCACACCACTTTTTGTACATTGCACACTCCTGAAGTCTTTCAAATGCATTGGGAAGGGAATACAAAATAGACACTGTACAAGTAAAATGCAAGTTTACCTGGTTGGGGTTCAATTCTAAAAACTAAAAACAAAAGTTGAATCTTTAGCAATTTTTCTTAATTATGGTGACTTCTGGGATAATAAACACTTATGTCAATTCCTTTCTTTAGAAATGAAAAAGCCAGCCTTGAGATAATCATTAGTATTAAACAGATGACCATGAAATTGAACTGTAGGAAATTAAGTATTTCTGAGCCTATAGTTCTGAGCAGGCTGAATAGGTGATTTGTATAATCCCTTTCTTGGCAGAATTGAAAAGAATAAATTTGAGAAGCAAGCACGGAAATCTAATTCAGTGAAGTCAGTTGACTTTGATAATACAACTAAGTACGCTGCATAGTAATGAGCAGACCGTTCTCACTTTCTGCCTTGAAGTCATCCTGTATTTTCTCACTCAGTTATGAGTTACCACCACCTGATGTGTTGAGCAGATGTCTCACTAAAGAGCAGGTTATGATAAGGTCAGCTGGCCTAATTTGATCTACTTTAGGGAGCAATTAGCTGAAAACTTTACTTTCTGAAAAATGTGTGTTTTCCTGTAATGAGTGTCTTATTTCTAGCATAGTTAAATTTACATGTAACCATTAACTTCTGCTATTGGTGTTAACAAGGAACATAGGGGACAAAATGGGCTAACTGCATAACTTTCCAATAGTACTTAACTGACTGTTTGACAAGAGTGTGTCCAAGTGGTCAGTAGAAAATGGTCTATATGACAAGCATGAAAAAGTTGTGATAAGAGGTAGTATTGCTGTAATAAAAGGGTTTAATGTTTGTTTGAACCTTATGTAACTTGAATGAGCACATGGCACTTGCATGCATAGAGGTGCATATGATAATGTACAAAACAAGTGATGGCCAGCACAATTGCTCACCCCCAGCTGACGAATGCAGCTCGGGAACTAGCTGGGCATCCATGCTCTTGGCCAGCTTTGACCAAGTTATATACAGGGCATGATGTCATATGGTATGGAATATCTCTTTGGTCAGTTAGGGTCAACTGTCCTGGCTGTGTCCCCTCCCAGCTTCTGCACCCCCAGCCATCCCACTGGCAGGGTGGTATGAGAAGCAGAAAAGACCTTGACTCTGTCTGTGTAAGTGCTGTTCAGCAACAACACNTTATATATGAAGCATGATGTCACATGGTATGCAATATCCCTTTGGTCAGTTAGGGTCAGCTGTCCTGGCTGTGTCCCCTCCCAGCTTCTGCACCCCCAGCCATCCCACTGGCAGGGTGGTATGAGAAGCAGAAAAGACCTTGACTCTGTCTGTGTAAGTGCTGTTCAGCAACAACACAACCATCTCTGTATTATCAACACTGTTTCCAGCATAAGTCCAAAACATAGCTCCATACTAGCTACTATGAAGAAAGTGTATTATCAATATTATTCTCACCCTAAATCCAAAGCACAGCACTATACCTGCCACTAGGAGGAAAATTAACTCTATCCCAGCTGAAACTAGGACATAATACAGACAGAAACTAATCCACAAACTTTTGTCTGTTGCCTTCCCACAGAGTGGAGAATGCCTGCACTAAACTTGTTCGGGCAGCCCAGATGCTGCAAGCAGATCCTTATTCAGTACCGGCTCGTGACTATCTAATTGATGGATCAAGAGGCATCCTTTCTGGAACGTCAGACTTACTTCTGACATTTGATGAAGCAGAGGTAGGAATTCCAACATAACTGACATAGGTATCTGTACAATAGCATTATTAATTCAAATATCCGCCTAACTGAATTAACTATTCTAAACTATTGAGTAGATGAATGTGGTTTTCATTGTTTTAGCTTGATTGGAAGCATATTTTGCATTCCTTTCTGTCAGACGGAGCTTAGGCCTGTTGCTCTGTTTTGTTAAGAGCATCTTTGTATGACATAATGTTTAGGCGTTGCCTGTGATTATTCCTCAAAAAGGCCAGATCCCATCAATGCTGTCTTACATCTTCCTGACACTTTTCTGTATTCCTTTCACCATACCCATTACTGATCCTTATATTCTCTGTATCCCTTTACTGAAAAGCCCCAGGTCACTTCTGAACATGTCTGCCTGACTCATTAGCTGTGGCAATTTAATTGGCCTTGGGGCACGGGATGTAATACAAGTTTGGGCTGTCTGGCTGGTCAGCCAGAAGTGTTCTGATAGATGTAACAGTTGCTACACTTTGGCTGCTGCATAAGCAAAAAAGCAGCTCAGAGGTGCTGTTTCTGTCCTCAGACAAAAAAAGCCAGAGTTGCAAGGAAACTTAAAAAGGAGGTTTTGAGTGTCTTGTATTTGAAAATGTTCCTTTATTACAAATCTTATTCTTGGGATCCTCTTTCTGGCAATGTGGAGTCTTGCTCATTAGCAAATACCATGCTACTATGAGGAAATGAAGCTCACAAGGTTAGAAATGCTGATGTTAATTCTAAATTTTACTCATGCACCATGAAATTGTATTATTCTTCCTGCTGTTCCAAGTAGTCTAACATGACATCTTTGTGTCTCGTTTAATCAGCTCGTGGTACTGTTAGCATCTTCCTCTGAAACAAGGAGAATTCTATGGGATTTCCCTGTGGCACTTGTGATTGCACACTCTTTTAAGTGATTTTTTTAATAGATACTACAAAATGTTATAGGACAGAATTGCAAGGAAGTTAATAGCTTCTAATCTCCCTGCTTCCAGTGTTTAGGAAATGAGTTGACTTCTATGGAGTTAATGCTTCATTGAACTAGTATCTGATAACTGCATGTTAACCAAAAGAACAATATTACGCTGGAATGATTGACTTTTCACAAATACAAAACTTGGCACGTCTCTATCCTGCTGTGTTTCGAGATAAACTAACATTGGGATAAAACTGAAATGAGTTTTAGAGGAAACTATGGTCTGTTCTAGGCACTGAACACTGCATGTAGTTGATACAAATTAAACGTTAACTAACTCCTTCCTCAATGAGAATTGTATGTGGTGATGTCAGAAATAACATGGTTCAGGAGGTTAGAAGATTAACTATCAGAGAACTCTGTTTTGGAATCAAGTGCGAATTGAAAAAGTCAAGCTGAGGCAGATGTCCAGAGGTAAATACAGTCTTCACAGATTTTTCTGGAAAGCTTAAGATGTTGGATCTACTTTTCCCACTGGAATGCTAGATAATGCTTTATCCATATGTAAAGCTGTGTGGTGAATATTTCCTCTGAAAGCTTGGAATTTGATTTCTATGTATTTTTTGTTTTGTGATTTAAGTTAAATATTTTATTCACCAAATTGCAATGAAAAACTTCAAGCATGCCAGCATACTTAAATGCTTTTCCTTATAACCTATTTTCTCAATGCTATCCTTCATTTATCATACAAAGTGAAAACAGTGCAACTAGGGTTTTGCATTTCTGAGTAGTGGAATGCTGATTAAATATTGTCTTTGTCAATACAACATTCTTGAGTAATGGCATTGTGGCTAACTTAATCAGTATGCCAGACCTTTGTGCATGACCATACGTCATGTTAGCAAATGCTACACCTATTCTGTTCTAATAATAGGCTTATATTTCTAATTCAAGNGGTAGGAATTCCAACATAACTGACATAGGTATCTGTACAATAGCATTATTAATTCAAATATCCGCCTAACTGAATTAACTATTCTAAACTATTGAGTAGATGAATGTGGTTTTCATTGTTTTAGCTTGATTGGAAGCATATTTTGCATTCCTTTCTGTCAGACGGAGCTTAGGCCTGTTGCTCTGTTTTGTTAAGAGCATCTTTGTATGACATAATGTTTAGGCGTTGCCTGTGATTATTCCTCAAAAAGGCCAGATCCCATCAATGCTGTCTTACATCTTCCTGACACTTTTCTGTATTCCTTTCACCATACCCATTACTGATCCTTATATTCTCTGTATCCCTTTACTGAAAAGCCCCAGGTCACTTCTGAACATGTCTGCCTGACTCATTAGCTGTGGCAATTTAATTGGCCTTGGGGCACGGGATGTAATACAAGTTTGGGCTGTCTGGCTGGTCAGCCAGAAGTGTTCTGATAGATGTAACAGTTGCTACACTTTGGCTGCTGCATAAGCAAAAAAGCAGCTCAGAGGTGCTGTTTCTGTCCTCAGACAAAAAAAGCCAGAGTTGCAAGGAAACTTAAAAAGGAGGTTTTGAGTGTCTTGTATTTGAAAATGTTCCTTTATTACAAATCTTATTCTTGGGATCCTCTTTCTGGCAATGTGGAGTCTTGCTCATTAGCAAATACCATGCTACTATGAGGAAATGAAGCTCACAAGGTTAGAAATGCTGATGTTAATTCTAAATTTTACTCATGCACCATGAAATTGTATTACTCTTCCTGCTGTTCCAAGTAGTCTAACATGACATCTTTGTGTCTCGTTTAATCAGCTCGTGGTACTGTTAGCATCTTCCTCTGAAACAAGGAGAATTCTATGGGATTTCCCTGTGGCACTTGTGATTGCACACTCTTTTAAGTGATTTTTTTAATAGATACTACAAAATGTTATAGGACAGAATTGCAAGGAAGTTAATAGCTTCTAATCTCCCTGCTTCCAGTGTTTAGGAAATGAGTTGACTTCTATGGAGTTAATGCTTCATTGAACTAGTATCTGATAACTGCATGTTAACCAAAAGAACAATATTACGCTGGAATGATTGACTTTTCACAAATACAAAACTTGGCACGTCTCTATCCTGCTGTGTTTCGAGATAAACTAACATTGGGATAAAACTGAAATGAGTTTTAGAGGAAACTATGGTCTGTTCTAGGCACTGAACACTGCATGTAGTTGATACAAATTAAACGTTAACTAACTCCTTCCTCAATGAGAATTGTATGTGGTGATGTCAGAAATAACATGGTTCAGGAGGTTAGAAGATTAACTATCAGAGAACTCTGTTTTGGAATCAAGTGCGAATTGAAAAAGTCAAGCTGAGGCAGATGTCCAGAGGTAAATACAGTCTTCACAGATTTTTCTGGAAAGCTTAAGATGTTGGATCTACTTTTCCCACTGGAATGCTAGATAATGCTTTATCCATATGTAAAGCTGTGTGGTGAATATTTCCTCTGAAAGCTTGGAATTTGATTTCTATGTATTTTTTGTTTTGTGATTTAAGTTAAATATTTTATTCACCAAATTGCAATGAAAAACTTCAAGCATGCCAGCATACTTAAATGCTTTTCCTTATAACCTATTTTCTCAATGCTATCCTTCATTTATCATACAAAGTGAAAACAGTGCAACTAGGGTTTTGCATTTCTGAGTAGTGGAATGCTGATTAAATATTGTCTTTGTCAATACAACATTCTTGAGTAATGGCATTGTGGCTAACTTAATCAGTATCCCAGACCTTTGTGCATGACCATACGTCATGTTAGCAAATGCTACACCTATTCTGTTCTAATAATAGGCTTATATTTCTAATTCAAGTATAACTTAGCTTCCTCTAATAAACGATGGAACGTTTCTTTTTCAGGTCCGTAAAATCATCCGTGTCTGCAAAGGAATATTGGAATACCTGACTGTGGCGGAAGTAGTAGAGACTATGGAGGATTTGGTGACATACACAAAGAATCTAGGGCCAGGTTTGATGTGCTACAGCCTATCATAAACATACTAAGTATAGTCTTTTCCACTGCCTTTTTTTCCCCCCATCACCTTCCTCACTCAAGTTTCGAGGGTTTGGACAATGATAAAGCAGTTGTTTCACAGTGTCTGTTGGAAAAAGAGTTCTAAACTAGAGTGAATGATGACTATTTTCTTATTCACATTGTCTCTTAAGAATGCAGAAGAGTCAAGGTGTTGGTAAATAAGTACTACACAGATGATATATACTGTACTTTTCCTACACTATATTATATGAGGGAAGTAAGCATGCATTGGTAAGAGTAAAACAAACAACAAAAGCGGTGTAATTACGCACTCATAGCTATAAAGTCCATTAAGCCAAAAAAATGTCTGTACTGAGATGGCTAGTATAAGCTACATGTCATATATTAACATCTTAATAAGTTTGCAGAAATAGCTGTCTTGCAGTACAATATGAAAGCACAGCTGCTACAAAAATTCTTTTTGTTCATTATTTGATGCTCTTTCACCACTTGTTACCTCACTGTGTTAACTCACACTTTCACTGGTGGAAGTGATTGGTAAGTGAGGCACTGGGTTGCTATAGAGGAAATCCACCATTAATCTCTGCCATCTACTACTGCAAATGCTTTAGTTTCAGCAAGCATAAAGTAGTTTAGGTATTTAACAAAAGCATTCTATAAAATCTAGATGTGGAGGTGGTAATGTAGGAAGATGTTGGATTTAAAGTTACACTGAGCTAAAGAATGTTTTTATAAACAGAACAGGATTCTAGTTAGTACATATATATATATAAAGAATACATACGTAGCATAAGAATAACTAGCTCATAAATGAAATGACTAGTAGCTCTTATGTCACATGTTTGGATTATTCTGGTTTTTACGCTGTTTCTAGATGTGAAAAACTTTAATTTTTGTATGAAGGTAAAGTGTTCTCTAAACTTTATGTCCTGTGAGGTTAACTTCAACTAAATAGATCAAGTCTTAACAGAAAAGGAAAAAAAACCCTGTAAATTAGCTTCCAGAGTTCATGAGGTGACTTCATGTCCAAAAGTAGCAATTTCAGGTATTTTCCTATTTTATTGCTGGGATTTTAAACCAAGAATTTTGAGGATTCCATTCTACTTTGCATAGTGGTTAGATTTTGAATCAGTGGCTTCTCTGAAGCATCTGGAATGCATTTTAAGTAACAGCTGCTAATATAAATTTTAAGTTTTAAACTTCAATATAGTTGTCATAACTCATGATGCTTTGTTCTTGTTTAGAAAGCTCAACTCCTGCAAATTAGACTTAATATTACATTTCTTTATTTATGAGTATGTTTAATTATTTTACTCTTTAGGAATGACAAAGATGGCCAAAATGATTGATGAGAGACAACAGGAATTAACTCATCAGGAACACAGGGTTATGCTGGTAAACTCCATGAATACCGTGAAGGAGCTATTGCCAGTACTTATTTCAGGTATTTTCGGCCTTAATTTTTCATATCACTCTGAATTGCTGTCTATTTTGACCTGGAGTTCCAATGTCTTATGTTTATTAAAAATAACAGCCTTGACATTGCTTCTGTACTGATTGCAAATAACTGTGCTTCTTATATTAAAACTACAATCCCCTTGAGAGAAAATGGTCCATGCAAAACAAAATGTACTACCACTGTATTAACGCAATAGGAGGTCACCTTGAGCATTGATCATATCTTGCGTGTACTGTTTTCTAATCTGTGGTATTTTCACAGCTATGAAGATTTTTGTAACCACAAAAAATTCTAAAAGCCAGGGAATAGAAGAGGCATTGAAAAATCGCAATTTCACAGTAGAGAAAATGAGTGCTGAGATAAATGAAATCATCCGTGTATTACAACTCACTTCCTGGGATGAAGATGCCTGGGCAAGCAAGGTACATGTCACACCTACATTTGTACACAGAAGTCTAATTTTTATCTACTGTGATATACACTTGTGGTTTTGAGACTGTTGAAATATGTATTTGTGCATCAGTTTTGTAACACTTTGTAATCACATCGTCTAGTCTCTTCAAGGTCAAAAAACATCTTCACAGATGATTGTATTAATGTATTTTTCAAAATTAGCTTTTGATAAGCTAAGTTAAAGCGTGACATTTGAAGGTAGCTCAGTGGCTACACAATCATATTTGACAGCAGAAAGTTAGTTACAAAGCTATCATTTTATACATTAAACTAGTCTTGCAGCTAGGCATTCATAAGTGAGATTACCTAAGCTTTTTATCCTAGATATGACTAGAAAAGATAGGTTGCTGTCATATTCCTTGTGCAAAAGGCCTGAAGTTGAGAAGTTTTAGTCAATTTTTGGTGATCCCTCCTTAGACGCTTGTCCTTTTCCCCCTGCCCCATTTCTAGTCTGGGAGTAAAATTGTTTGCCTTGTCTCACAGAAATGCATGCTAGTTTGAACAGCCTTTCTGGAGAAGTATGATGTCTGTGAAACTGGCATATGGACAGTATTGGTTCCGTACAACTCAGTGTTAAGCTGTGTAAATGACTGCAACCACTTACCTGGAGTTAAGTGTCACCCTTAAGGGATACCCACTGAAGATACCAAAAGGTCTAGCAGGCCATAAAGCAGGTCTGACAGGCAGACTTGTAGAAGTATTACTGTGGGCTTACAAATAAATGTAGCTGCATAACTGAAATTCCTGCCTTTATTTTTTTTTATTTTTTTTTTTTTTAGTACCTTGAAGTAAATTGCTGAAGGGATTTTTTTAAGGGTTAGTGCTACGAGCAACAAGTAACTGTAAATATATTGAAAGAAAATATTGAGACCTGATGCCAGATGTATTAACAAATGAAATCTTGCAGAAAATCTAACACTGATGTAATCTAGGCATTAAAATCACTTTGGCCTATATTGTTTGGCACTTGACCCTTAGTTTGCCTTTTGAGTTATTTTGTCACTATCACTTCCTTATTATGACTACTTTTATGCATCTTTGTTTTTTGTTCTCCTGTTTCTTACCCTTTTCTCACCTTTAGAAGGTAAGCTTTCTTCCACACCCTACACATCTACCTTGTACTAAAACCAAAAAAAAGCATGTATGTGGGATTTTGTGCTGTGTGCAGACTGTGTGCTGTGCAACTTTTTATTTGTGTGCCAGCTGTGACACCATACTTATGTATATGCACACATGGAAGTTCTAAAAGGAACTTAATAGCTCTGTCTAGCTATATGTAGAATTGGCTGTCACTAAAAGAATGGTGATTGCAAGCTGAACTGCATTATGATTGTCTTTCTGAGTCTGATTAGAGTTAGCCCAAGATTTTAGAGCACATTCTTACTGAATGCTTTTGTGTTAATTTATATTACTAGTCTCTAGAGCTACAAATAAATGGTCCAGTCATGCAGGAACAAGCTTTCTGCATGCCCAGAAAGCTTTATTAAGTCAGGAATTTTGTCCATTCCATAGTACTTCACCAACAGCCTTCCTTCAGTTCAAATGGTTCATGTTCTTAAGGTCTAGGGCTAAACCTTCAATTTCATATGTTTCATTTTTGGCTTTAACCATTCCTGTATCTTACAAATGCAGTTTTATTCTACACAACAAATTTGGAAATTTTCTTGGTAAAAAAAACCCAAAACAACAACAACAACAAAAAAAACCAAACTAAAACTGTTTCAAATAGTTGGCAATTTAGCCATAAGGAAATTCTTACTTCTCTTGCTAGCAAGGCAGATTAATAAAGGATTTTATTAAGAAAATAGTTGGAATATATTAGCAGTATTTCCAAATGGAAAATACTGCTCATTATACTACTCCACACAACACATTTGTGTATTATGCATAATCAAAGTATCCTTCTATTCTGAGTTGAGAACTTTTTAATTGTTTTGGTATTTTTCTTGAATTAAGGTATACTGACAATTTGGAACTGTAGCAGTGGGCATTAACCAAATAGTTATGACAAAGAATTTTAATTGAAAAATGCAGTGGGATGAAGAATCAGGAACTAGTTTGCTAATCGCCACGTATTACAGACCTTTTCCTCTATTTGCATATATATCTAATGGCTGACTCTTTATTTTCTGGGAGGGAGAGGGAGGAGCTTTTTAATTTCTACTTGCAATTACTGTTGCATGGATTTTGTGCCTGATGGTCAAGGGAAAGCTATTTTTCCCCATGCTATTCTGGAGCAAAGGAAGGTGTGTTTGGGGATCCACAGGCTTGAATTTTTACCTGTGAAGTACACACTGCTGCTGCTGTTGTTGTTTATGTTTATTATTCTATCTTACATTGTTTATGCATTGAAGTATCACACAATATACCTAGAGATAGTGGAGAATGAATGAATGGAATGTATGGAGCCAGAGTTGTAGGCTTCTTTGTAAACTTATTTTGTTGTTCTTTCTAGACTCTGAAATGCACATTACTGTTACTGGATTGCAACAATCTCTACTTGCACTAACATGGGATTTTTTTAAAATAGCGTGCTGATTTAGAATTGAAATACTGGGCAAATACTGATCTCTGACAAAATCTTGAAAAAAAATCTGTATTTATTTCTTCCATTCATAGCTTTGTACCTTTTTTCCTTAAACTTTACATTTTACAGAGGAGTTTAGCTTTCGCTTGTATATTCTTAGTGTTTATTTTTAGATAAACTTGAAGTAATATTCAATTCAAACATCTTCCATATCCATAGAAATAGAGGGAATTAAAAGCTGTAGTAAGCCGAGAAGTATCTAGTATCTTGCAGGATTGAACCCTGGGTGGTGACTAAGCTGTCTATTCTGCCAGAAGGCTGGCTTTGCCTATTTCCTTCAACATTCCCTTCTTTGGTAATGAAATGCAGATATCACTAGACTAGACCACTTCATTGAGTCAGAGGTTGTGTTTTATATTCAACAAGAGATTGCCTAGGATTTATTTTGCTCCTTTTCAAAGCAGTGCCAATACTACCTGCTCCATGAATAATCTCACAGTTCTTGGTAGTGGCATAGGTGATGCATACAGGTATCTTGAATAAGTGCTCATTTGCTTTATGAACTGACTTTCAAAAAGCCAACTTCCTCTCTTCCCTTCAGACTATGTTGCCCTAGTTTCACTTGATTTACTTGTTAATGTCTTCTGAAAAGGTAATAGTGCTGATTTTGATAATGAAATTCCTTTTGCCAACAGGGGAAATGTGGGGAGAGGAGGGAAAGAATCCTTTTTTGTTGAGAAAACTACTCTACATGAAACTTTTTTGCAGGATAGCTATAGGATTTTTTTTTTCTTGCTTGCAACTGATATTCTGCTGGCAAATTCCAAAGAGTAAAATTTTAAATGTATTTAGCTGTTTAGAAAGGGACAAGGCATTTAAACAGCTCCAGAAATCAGGAATATCAAGACACTTTGAAGCAGTAAGACCTTGACCAAGTTACTTTGTTTTGTTTAAATTGAATATTTCTACTTTTGTCATCTCGCTTAATAGCCTAAATTGGTGGATAAGTCTAGTCACTTCAGGATTGCTACACGTTTGTCGCTTGCCAAGTATCTGGCATGAGACATAGCTGTGGCAGAAACAAAAGTGCAATACCAATGAACCTGGTTAAGGATGTGTTCTAACTTCCTATTTAAAAAATACTCATCTCATTGCAATGAAAACTCCTTATCAGGCTAAAGCTGAGGGGGTTTTCTTGCCATGGCATTTGAGCTGTGAAAATGGGAAATCTGTGCTTTAAGAGCAGTTGTCCTGGAACACTTCAACAGCTACACTAGAACTTCACCAGAGTTGTTTTTTAATAGGAAAAGGGGATAGTATATTGCAAACATGGGTGCAGAGCCACACAGGATAGCAAGATGTACACTGCAGAGCAATCCAAATATATAGCCTTCATGACAGGATAGATGGATCCTGTTATTGCTTGGGTAGTGCTAGCAATTAGAAAATGATGAGTGTAAAAGCTAAAATACCCTTGATTTTTGTCCCCTGATGTAAGACTTTAGATTCGGAAACTTCTATGTAATTTTGCTGAAACTGCAACTCTGCAGGCAGCTGAGACAACACAAAAGCCTGTGTTAGTAAAAAGGGAGTGGCGAAGACAGTTGTCCCAACACTCTCCTTTCCTCAGCCATCCCACACCTATCATCTCATCAACACTAAGCAACATCTGTTGCCTTTTTAAAAATTCAGTTAGTTCTTTGTTTCATATTATTTATGGGTAGGCAAGCCTGCAGTAGATCATTCATTCATTCCGAACTAAAGTAGCTTCAGCCCATACATAAAACAACGGAAAATTGTAACACCTACCTTCACAGCTAGCAAGGTTGTTATATACGTTTGAACACTTAAATGATTATTTACTTGTCTCTTGCCATATATTAAATGCACAATTTTCAAGCTATAGAGAAGATGACTTTTTAAAAGAATGTACCTGCCCTCCACCCCTAGCTGCATATCCTACCCTTTTGAAGTTTTTTTCAAACAGGTCCTGACCTAAGCTCTGAAAAACAGTTTCTAAATTAGAGAACCAGCCTTCCAGGTGAAAATTATTCTGCTTTTGGTGTTGTCTCTCAGGCTGTGATTCAAGAGCCCTTAAAAATATTCAGCAGAGTGTTGCATGACCTTTTAGGAAGTTGGTTGCTGAATTATATTATAGCACCTTATGAATAGCTAACAGACCAACATGCCTGAATAAGACTGACTGAAATGCCAAAATGTTTACAGTGATGTAGCTTAGAGACTAAGCATGCAGAATGAACAACTCCACAAAAATGTGACAGTTCTTTAGTGTTGTCAGGATATCACATGCTGTACCAGATACTGACCGTTGAGCTGGTAGGCTCCTTTTCTTCCTTTTCATAAGAGTTGGACGTGGACAGTCCAGTTAATAGCATGAGAGCCAGGCTTCTTGTCATCATCTGTATACTAATGATGGGATGTTAGATGCATTTCAAATTATTTCCATGACATGCGTGGTAAAAAGCTATTTTGGCTTTTCCCCAACTTTTTACTTAAAGTACTTGTTACTCTTTTCACTGTCTTTCCATTTCTGTAAGATAGAAAACTTCTGGCCTCTAGTGGAGGCAGGACACATCAACAATTAACAGAATATGCAGAGAAATGAGAACTGGATGGTTTATCATCTCCTTTAGTCAAAGAGGTGTTGGACAATAGCAGCATAATGTTAAAGCAGCAGCTTCTCTGATGCTCCTAGCAGAGAAGTTCTGAGTTTAAAACAACCAAATGTAAATACATGTGTTTTAAGTTTCTGAAGACATTAAACTACATACTTGAGAATTCCAGGAATTAGCTGGCAGTCTATTTTTCTGCAAATGGCAACTGTTTGACTTTAAGCAGCAGAGCAGGTAAAAAATGCTGATATGCAGCCTTTTACACAGACGTAGGGAGTAAAATTCTCTGGCCAACTTTCATTTTTGAAACGTTGACTCTAATCTCATTGTTACAACTCTTCTGCGTGCCCTGATGTATATTAAGGAAGAAAATGGAACTAACTCCAAGATGTGTGCTTATTAGAGCTCTGACTTTAGAAATTAAACCACTAGTAAATAAGGGAATAGAAAAACCACTAAACTTGCATGCATATTTTCTGCATTTTGAGTGAAATGAAAATGTCTGTCTTAATTGGAAAGAAGTCATTATGACCTGCCATAGTTTGAAAATTGGGTTTTGAGCTGCTTACATTGGTGTGTTTCTGTAAGTAGACTGTGCTTTATAGAACTTCTGTCTGCTTTAGCTGTGTTGCCTATTTGTGCTTTGGTTTTTTTTGAGAATCATTTTGGTTGTTTCTCTTTTGTAAAGGACACTGAAGCCATGAAACGAGCTTTAGCTTTAATAGATTCAAAGATGAACCAGGCAAAAGGTTGGCTGAGAGATCCAAATGCACCTCCAGGTAATAATGAAAAAAAAAAAAACAACCCAAAACAACAGCACAAAGTGTTTTGATTTTTAGAGATCTGATTCTGTGGTGTAAGGCAAAATTATCTTTAAGCATTAATAACTCATACATAGTGGATCATTCTGAAGAAGCCTGTATTTATTCCTTTCTCTAGATACTGGAGACTGAATAAATTGTGTCTAATGATCTGGAAAAGTTTTGCTTCTTTTAAGTTGTCCAAAGAATTTATTTTGTATAACTTATATGGTTTTTCTTTGCATTCCACTAGTAAAAACAAAACCCCATAAATTGCATTGAACAATATTTAACTGCAGTGGTTGTTAATACTGAAAATCCTTCCTTCTGTATTTTCAAATTTGTATAACTTTAGATTTTTCTAACAGTCATCTCTTTAACTGGTTTTCTTTCAGTCTTAATAGAAAAATTTTACTATGAAAAGCTGTCATAAATAGCATAACTGCAGTCTCCATTACTTATATAAAGGTTTTGCCTTTGTATATGTCTTTAAAGCAAATAAAACCAGGTAGAGGCCTGTTTCATTTGGACTTAGAAAGACCTTATCTGAAAGACTTCCTCTGAAATTGAAACGAAAATAATACAGTTGTAAAAGTTGGAAGTGAATTGTTATCTGTGGAGCTGGTGCTTATACAACCTCTGACCGCATTTTCCTTGCCACACTCAATTCCAGAAACCTCAAAGTTACTTTGAAAGCCTTCTGTCTTTGACACTGACAATTAATGAAACAAACTATTAAAAATTCAGTAGCTAAGGACAAATGCAAAGATAATTATAGAACTTAGTGCAAATCAGATTTTACTGGATGTGTTACTTTGAACTAACCTCATAATACATTAGTCATCTGAGTGTTGCTTATGGTAGCACTTCTTTGAGCCAATTTCATTATAATTTCATGGAAGAACCAGTACTTTATGGGTACTGGCACCCCTACTATCCATAATGCTGGAGGATGTGATCAGGGTGGGTTGCAAGTAAACGGAATGTTGTTCTTGCATGTTCTTTAGCCAAACTCAAGTCAGACTTGCAACTGGCTGAAGTTAAGGCTATGTGAATCTTGCCATGTTGCTCTTTCCCTTCTCAGCCTGAATTACAGATTCTATAAACGAAGTATTTATAGAAATTAAGTTATAATAATAGAATGATTAAATGACTTGAAATACATGGCACATGGTGCACATTAAAACTATGCTATACTGTTTCAGAAATACTGTTTATTATAATTATCACATTTGATGTATATCATAGTTTTTGATAAATGTATTTTCACAGCTGGACCTAATGCAGTTAGTGTGGTGGGACATGATGAGACTAGCAGTTTACTCATACATGCCAAGGAACATCTTGTTTGTTTTACTAACTGACCCTGCATCTTAGGGGATGCTGGTGAGCAAGCAATAAGGCAGATTCTTGATGAAGCTGGAAAAGCAGGAGAACTGTGTGCAGGCAAAGAACGCAGAGAGATTCTGGGAACATGCAAAACACTGGGCCAGATGACTGATCAACTGGCTGACCTCCGAGCTAGGTAAATCTGTTACTTTTAATGTATGATTTTCTAGTACTATTACAACAGTTTTTCTGAACTTGCTGTTGAGTCACCTCCTAACCTGTGGGAGAGCAGGCCAGTAGCTGTATTTTGCCTTTTTTTACTTCAATCTTTTCTGATACGACTAGTATATTTACATATGTGAAATCTTGATTATATAACATGATGAGCAAAATTGCTCAGGTAAATAATTCAGAGTTTGTTCAATGTCAAACACATAACCTTCCTCCAAATAAGGCAGAAATGACATTTTAAACTCGACTGTTAAGTCTGCTCTCCAAAGAGGATATATCCAAATGACTGACTAATACACGAATATTCTGGGTTTTAGGTGCTTATTGGTATGTTAGACCACAAGCAGTAGTCGTTGAAGTTGTTTATCAGTCACTGATAAATTCTGCTGAACTTCTTGTGTGTTTCTTGTACAGACTTTTACTTAACCAGAGCCCTTTACCAGTTTTCTGCCTTCTCGCTAGAAATTGGTTATTCTTTCACAATGGTTTCTTGAATTCAAGGGGTTTTGGTTTTAGGCAGCAGATGAGTCTCTTTAAATTTACAGTATTTTTTGGATGTTAGGTACTATGGCCTTTTGTTCTTTTGCCAGAGAATAGGAAGTATGATATTCCTTTGTGAGGGCATAAAGATGAGGTAGGAAAGAACTAATTCATGTAGTTTGAACATGATAGCCCAGTTTCCTTTAAGTATAAGGAATTTTTCAGCTGCTTATCAATGTAGTCATTAAGCTAGAGTGGTCTAACATTGGCTTCTTTATTTTGTTGTAATACTCCTCCTCATCCCTCAAAAAAACCCTACCTAGAAACCCCTGAAAGCTACTTATTGCAAGCCATTAGGGATACAGGTAATGGTTTCATGGTATAATATTTTCTCTTGAATGTTAATGCATCTTTCAAATTGTTAGAAAAAGCATTGCAAGTTAGGAGGTTTTTTTTAAAAAAACCACAAACTTTTAGATAAAATAACTGCCTTTTCTGACTTCAGGCCCTAGTGAGGTGCAGAAAGTCAGCAAATACAAATTATTTGCAGAACTGTGTTTTGAGTTTCCTTAAGAACAAATTCCCTGCCATCACTTTAAATCCATAGACCACCAGGCTTTGAAGTGCTGTGATGATATGTACACAAGCTTGGAACAGTTCCATAACTTATTTCCATGAAGAGTTGTTAGTTTGCTATACAAAGGCTAAAAAGGCCAAAATTCAGAAATACTGGTTATACCATCATTAAAGAAGTGATGTATATTAGCTATAGTACTGGTAGTGGATGAGAAGCTGGTTTTGGTTTATCTTCACTTGGATTTCCAGCTGTTTGCCCTGAGAGAATGTAAGAGCTTCTTTGTACCATTTTTTGCACAGAGCGTTAGAAATTTAGTCTAAAGTCTTACTCTTCTTGTAAAACAGTGGCTGGTATCAGCTTTGTATTGTTTGAAAGTTTGAGGTGGAGGAAGAGACAGGACTAAGATTCACTAGCAAATGAGTTAATTTATGTGCTGTCTTAATATATAAGTAACTTGAACTCAGCCTATGAGAAATATAGTATAAAGAAACATATATTGTAACTCTGCCCTGACATGTAAATACACATTGCCATCTCAGTAGCATGCTTATCAAACTTCTAACTTTAAAAAGGGTATAGAAAGTGGAAGGATGACAAAGTTAACAGGCTCAAAAAGCTTTCCAGCAGTCAGGTATTTTTGGAAGGGAGTGTGAGAGTTCTTATGCAAAACTAATGTTCTCAGGCATATGTTTTTGAAGTAATCTTTCTATCCAACTTTTTAACTCCTAAGCATTTGACAAACAGTGGTAGTGCTGCAATTTGTTTTCTACAGTCCTGTAAATTTATATTGCTAGCATCCTTTTCACAATTTTAAAAAGTCTTACCAGTAGCCTGTAAACTTTAATCTACTTTGAGAACATGACTGAGGCAACTGAGACGTCTTATTTTCACTTATAGGCTTGCTGTCCTTACTTAGGTATGGCGAGACACAACTCCTGCAGGTTCTGACTTGCAGTAATCTATAAATGAGAAGATAACAAGCCTTGCCCTGGGTGCTTTAATGGCACTGTATCCTCAAGTAGCCTTACTTTGTGACACTTAAAAAATGTGGGTTCTTCTGAGGTTGCTACATGTCACATTCTGGAAAGAGGAAAATATGCTCTTAGTTTTAAGCTCTTCTTGTTGTGATGTTCTTCCTCAGTTATTTTTGTTTACTTGGGGGGGGGAGGGGGGGGTGGGGCGACACTGATTAAATGCTGTATCTCTTGCAATAATTGCTGAGAATGTTCATAAACAGTTTTTGTTGCCTCTTCATTAGAAAATAGTTTTGTTCAATCCTGAGCTGAATCTGTGACGCTCTTTGTGTCTTCTGCAGAGGACAGGGGGCTACACCCATGGCTATGCAGAAAGCACAGCAAGTGTCACAAGGTCTGGATTTGCTCACTGCAAAAGTGGAGAATGCAGCCCGCAAATTGGAGGCCATGACAAACTCTAAGCAGGCAATTGCTAAGAAGATTGATGCTGCTCAGGTACCACTAATGATTTATTAAATACTTTAGAACATGATTACATCACTGTTTTTAGAGCTGTTATACTGAACTACTGTTGTTGTTTCCAAGCACAACACAGTTACTTGTTAGGAAGAACATATGGAGATACTTGATTTACAAAGAAAAATCTTCAATTCAGTAACTTACAGGGTGCTGTGAGTTTTGCGACAGCAAAAGTTATGAAATTAAAATGAGGAAACACCCCAAATTTGGACATAAACTGATCTTGTTAAGGAAGAGAGTAGAAGAGTTTCAGACTGCACAGATTTACCTGTGGGCAAAACCAGAGCTGTTTCCTTGAGCTCTGTTTTGGGAGTGGAGTTCAGGATTTAGAACTTCATATTCATGACAAACGCAAAACAATGTTGATGAAACTACTTTTTTCTTTTAGTTGATCCTTTATTTTTGTAACTCTTAAAATCTCCCTCAATGGTCAGCCTATTACTCAGTGATGATTATGGTCATCAAATAATGAACCTTATATATATACCTTACCTAAAAGTGTGTAAGTGTATATAATTATATATATAAATATACATGAATATTATATCTCTCTCTCATGAAAGGATAATGAGATTTTTTAGGAGAGCTCTGTAAAGAGTGCCACATTGTGCACAAGAACACCGGTTTTCTTTTTTTTTCTGTTTGTTTTTTTGTTTGTTTGTTTTGTTTTTGTTTTTTGTTCTGAAAGCTAGATCTTGAATCCCTAAAGCCACTAGTTAACTTTTACTTCTGAAAATACTGTTGGTAAGTGTTGGGGAGAGAGAGAATGTAAAATCATTGGGTAGATTTCATCTAGCTTGACATTTTTTCCAAAACAGAAAATCTGCTAGACCGTAGAACAACTTCATAGTATCTAATAAACAGAAATTGCTTTTGAAAAGTATTTGCTGTTAAAGTTTTGAAAGCTGTATTGGTATTTCTTTTTGTTTAAAAGTCTCTATAGAATTAATAGTACTTTTTATATTTACACTCGTACACAATCTCTTTCTATTAAGAATTGGCTTGCAGACCCTAATGGGGGCAGTGAAGGAGAAGAACATATTCGGGGAATTATGGCTGAAGCAAGGAAAGTTGCAGAATTATGTGAGGAGCCTAAAGAAAGAGATGATATTCTTCGTTCCTTGGGGGAAATCTCTGCTTTGACAGCTAAGCTGTCAGATCTGCGACGACAGTATGTATTCGTTTTATCACCATTAATTTATTTGAATGACTTTCATTTGCAGTTCAAAGTGCTGAGCAAAATCAGAATATTGATGATTAATTGGGGAATATATTTTCCTCCGAGAACTGGGAATGGACATCTTATACTTCTGAGTTTCTATCCTGCATTTAGTAGAAATTGAATGTGAAGAATTGTTCAGTTCCTAGGGGCAGAAAAGCTAACTTTTTAACATCCTTTAAAAAAATCTGTTTTATAAAATACGGTATCCTTTTTAATGCTTCAACCTAATGATTTCTATCCCAAAGCCCAACTTGCACTATCTTCCTCAAAAAAAAAAAAAAAAAAAAAAGTCACTAGAGTAGTATTACCTAAAAATATTTTTTATTCTCCTGACTATGGAATATTTGACAGGCAAACTGAAGCCAAAAGTGAGCTCCTTTGTACTGTCAAAGCACTTGAAAGGAATGAGATAATGTAAAATTTAAGTTTGTTTATACAAATGTCATTACTGTTTTTTTGCTGAGCTGTTTACTAAACGGCAAGGTGGAATATCTAGGACTTCAATTGGTGTCGGTGTTCTAAGCTGTAACTGCAAACTATAAAAGATAGGACTTTTAGGAAACCCTCTTACCTTGGGTTCGGTGCTCAACTGCAAACGATATTTCTATATCAGTTTTGCAAAGAGAATGCTTGAGAATGGAGATGGAGAAACAGTTACTGTATGAACTGTGATTTTCATCTGTGGCCAGTTGCAATATGGAGATAAATATTTTTCTTGATTAGTTAGACACTCTAATCAAGTTTTTTCTTGAGATTTAGCTGCTGCAGGTCTTAATGTGCTACCTCTTTTCAAGTTTATATGTAGCCTTGGGTCTGTTGCTGCTTACTTTTCTGCTTGTAGTCTGTGTGGCATTATTGCAGTGGCTCATAAGACAGCCATGAGCATGGGAAATCCAAGTCATACATCAGTATTATCAATGACAGTACCATACCTTCCCCGATCTCAGCGCTGTGTTGAACATATGTAATATCCAGCTGCTACAGCAGAGAAGTGCGAGGTGGGGCTTTATATGTGACAGATCTGCATTATTTGCTGTAAGAATTGATTGTCAAATTTAACCTTATTTCAAAAGATGAAGTAACTTGCATTGTGACTTCCTGCTGAATTTGGGACTAGCTGTAAATGATCTTTATATGACTATACTTTTTTTAATCCTTAGTGGGAAAGGTGACTCTCCTGAGGCCCGTGCGTTGGCTAAGCAAATAGCTACATCACTTCAGAATTTACAGTCCAAAACAAACAGGGCTGTAGCAAATACCAGACCAGTTAAAGCAGCTGTCCATTTGGAGGGCAAGATTGAGCAAGCTCAAAGGTGGATAGACAATCCTACAGTTGCTGATCGGGGAGTAGGTAAGTGTTTCTGTGTGCTTCTCCCCCCGCCCGTTATATGGTTAAACTTGTTAGTAATTTTTATGACTGAAAGTACTGCTCCTGGGATGCTGAGGAGGCATGGAATCTCTTCACTGATGTGGAGACCTGCAGTTTGTGGCTGGAGGCTTATAGCCAAGTCCTGGTTGCAAAATTATTGAATCAAGCTGGCTCATTGTCATGGATTAACCCGGCGGCAGCTAAAAGAACCACACAGCTGTTTGTTCATTCCCCTTCAGATTCTTTTTGTTTTCTGGAAAGAACAACTTTGGTGAATAACGTGAGCTGTAAACCAGATAAATTTTAGACTGCTCCTTGCCCTTATTATTGTCCAAATACAGTATCTCAAATCTGATTTATACCTACTCCAGCGAATTGAGTAATTAAGTCCTTCAGGGACGAGAAAAACATTCTTAAACCTTACCTAAAAATATCACTTCTTGTATTGTTTCTGGATTATCTGTGGAGAACGCTACTTGAAGAGAAAGGTGGTCTGAGAATCCAAGCATGCTATCAACAGGCATATAATTATGGTTCAGGAGCTGTTCTACTGAGAGCTTATTGTAAACCACTTCTGAAATTTCTTGTTTAGCTGCTTCTGATGCTATTTCAAGTAGGTGGATGAAGCTTGAAAACTGGATTCAGTAGGTTTTTTTCCATAGCAGTTAAGTCTGAGCATTGCAACTGATAATGATGAGTGGAGAAATGCCTTGTAAGAAATAGTATAACTGCAGACCTTTAATACCTCTTTCTCACACCTTTCCCTCTCTGTCAAAATAAATTCTGTGTGAATAACCACTGACAGATCCTTGAATTAAAGATTTATTCATGTTAATAGCTTGGACACTTGTGAAGCACAAATTTCTATGCAATATTTTAAAAAAGAATAGTGGAGTTCCATGTTTTGATGCTTTCTGATGAGCAAATTGCACACTGAATGAGGTGACCAAGAAGGCAGTAGATAGGTCTCATGAGACTTGTTTTGGCAGTGGCTGAAAACCTCCCTAATATTGATGTTTCTCTTGAACGTAATAACCGGTGAGGTGATTGGCTCAAAGAAGCACAAAACCTAAACTTCACTTTTTAAAATCTTTAATTCAGAAGAAACAAAGGTAACTTAAATCCTGCTTGAAGTCTGTAAGTGCTTAGTTAATCATGAGGCTTGCATACATGCTGAAAGCTTGCTGAAGGAACTGAAGTTTCTCAACACTGGATATGTACTACAGAATTTAATCAATTGCTGTAGTAATACCACAGAAATGTGTGTAGAGATGCAAGATGTTACATGTCCCATAACTGTACTGTTTCTAGTTTAATGAAGACAAATTCTAGTTATAACATAATGTCATTGTTCAACTTTTTCATTTAAATGTCTTTCACTTGAATTGGCCCTTGGCAGGGTGCTCATATGAAAGGTATATTAAGAATATAAATCAGGTATGTGCTGTCTTCAGTCTGGACAGCAGTTCTGGTAGAATTTGGCCTGGTATTTTCAGTGGTGTGATAATGTGAAAGTACTTCACTGTTCTCTGCAGTAGCAATGACCATGTCACAAATAACTGTGTTTGCAGTTATTCCGGGGTAGTGCTTCAACACAAACTAAATTTTGAACTGACAAGGCATAATGTGTATTTTATTTCATAAACACAAGAGCCACTTCAGTGGTGCTACCACTGAAGTGCTACAGTGTTAGCACTTCAAATATTTAGTGTTAGCAGCTACAAATATTTACATGCAGTCATATTATGAATTTTCCTAGCTAAGTGATGGCTAAAGCAATTGTAATTGGCAGATACAAACTAAGCAAGATGTCCTGAAATACTAAACTGTTGTGTGAAGTACTTGCTTGGCTGCACTTGACTTATGCAAAACAACAATTAAAAAATATCTTGGGCCAGTCCAACAGCACTGAACTTAGCTACACTAATAAGCCTTTTAAAATCATGGTGGCAGCGTTGAGTGATTCTTGGATAGTCAAGATAGTCAGGTCCTGTGACAACTTCCTTCTAAGTAGTTTTGTGCTTGATCATGAGTGTGGATTACTTGTGTGTTGGCATTGGCTTAAAATGATTATTCAATGACTGCTTTTAAAAGAATACTATTGTATTGAGGAGCGTATTCTTGTGACAGAACGGGAAGCTTCTGTAAGTGAATGAAGGAAATAACCCACACTAAACATAAAATTTTTTTGCAGAAAAGCTTTTGACACACTGTGGAAGCTCTATAAGGCTTCCTGCCCACCCATCCTGGACACTTGACACTTCTTACCCATGATTTCTAGAATCCTAGGAGGGGGTATTCTGCTTTTTCACTTAATGTTTTCTACTTGTCTTTTCTCCCCCTCTTCTGCTCATTTTCTAATAACTTGTAATGATGTGAAGATGAATTGCAATACTTGGAATTTGCAAGTGCTTTCTATTGGAGTCAACAGATTAGTTATGTAGGAATACCTGACAACTGTAATGACATTAACATTCCTGTTAATTTCAGGCCATCCTAGTTAAAAAGTATGCATCTCTAGCCATTATTTGCTCTAATAAGCAAAAATAAACTGGTGAGAGTTGAATTCCTCTATGAGTCTGAACGGCAATTGCTTAATGGTAGGCTGCAGAAGATCCATTCCACTGCCTAGAAAGGTGTTCTTAAAAACCCAAGAATTCCAAAATGTCACTCAGTTCGTAGTGCATTTGACTTAGGCTTTCAGGGGTTTTGTGTTCCACTGTATCTTAAAGCAACGTGACTTCTTCCACTGTAGGCCAGGCAGCAATTCGGGGTCTGGTTGCAGAAGGTCGTCGTTTAGCCAATGTCATGATGGGACCTTATCGTCAAGACCTGCTTGCCAAATGTGACCGTGTGGACCAGCTGGCTGCTCAGCTAGCTGACCTCGCAGCAAGAGGGGAGGGAGAATCTCCTCAGGCCAGGGCAATTGCTGCTCAGCTTCAGGACTCGCTGAAGGTAAAAATCTGCTCTTGTACAGTGAAATATGCTGAAGTATTTGCTGCTCTCCGATAAAGTGCTTGTGTGTGGGAGGCATCAATAAAACCAAAAATGTGCAGCAGAAAACCCTGTTGGTTTAGCTGAGATGCTTAAAGCAAACTTTCTACAAAGTCCTTGACATCATGCCTTAGGGTTTAATTTCAAATGAACAATTTAGAAGTAAAAACATAATATAATTTTAAAAGAAAACAGTATGCTAGAATTGCAAATTTGAGGGGCGAGGTCTCAAGTTGTGCTGTTCATAGCTTCTGATGCTGCTTCAAGGCATGGTATGTAAGCTTCTAGTATTTCAAACTATGTAAAAAGTGATTAATTGATAATGCTTTTAAGATCATTTTATCTTAATGGCTGCCACTGTAGGTTGTTGGTTTTGGGGTTTTTTTTTTTGGGAAAAGGTCTTATGGATTTGACTGTCTACAAACTTAATATTCCTGTATGATGTGCTAATAATTTTCCTTTTTTTTAAGGATCTTAAAACACGGATGCAAGAGGCAATGACCCAAGAGGTTTCTGATGTTTTTAGTGACACCACAACTCCTATTAAATTGTTAGCAGTAGCAGCCACTGCTCCTTCTGATGCTCCCAATAGAGATGAGGCAAGTGTACCCAGGTGGTCTTTTTCCCATATGAAGCTCTAGTTATTGTTTATTTTAAACTGAATTGGTACTTTGAAAAATGAATCAGTATTTTTTTTGCTCAAGCTTGTGATACATGCTTTTTAATTCTGACAGCATAATGATTGCCATGCAAATTTCTTTGGACTCTTGGAGACCGCAAATTGTGCTGCATATGCCTGAAAAGGGTATTGTCCCTGACTTCAGTAAATGGCAAAGATTTCTCCCTGTGATGTTTGTACCACGTTGCCTTCAGCATGCTAAAAATTCTTGTGCAAAGATCACTGATACAGTAGTTAGTGGATTGTATATCTCAACATTATATAAGCTGATTAAAATAGTCAAATTCATGCTAAGATTGAAGAGATTTAACCTGTTCTCTTGCTGGGTAATGTTTCCTGTACTTCAAAGATTCTGGCTGCATGTGAAGTATGTAAAACTCTGGTTTGCAGCTCTGTTTGGCTAGTTGATTTGAACACGGTCAAAACAATTGCCAAGGCCTTGGGGAATTTAGCTTTATGACAGGATAGCTTTTTGTCAAAGCATTCTGTGCCTCGAATAACTAAGGACTATGGAAGGAGGGAATTTTTTTCCCAATGTGAATCTTCAATTTTTAGGGTAAAATCCCATATTTATTTACCAAATATAGTTACTTTTGGATTATGGGTTTGAGGATTAATTTCTATGAGCTAAAATAGTTTTAAGACAGTATTTGTTACAGCAGTAGCTATCAGGAATTAGCATGCTTAATACCTCGAAGCTATAAAGTGTGGTAGTATCCTTTGCCCAGATGAGTTAGTAAAGAAGAAAGTCCAGTAAGGTTCCTATTAAAAAAAGAAAAAAAAAAAAAAAAAAAGGAAAAAAAAATTGCTTCAAAGCTTTTGTGTCCTGTTGCATCATCTCAGGAGATGCATTAAGTTGGGATGTTACGAACGTGTCTCTGGTATTTGACAATATGAAGAAATTACATATTCTTCCAGGGAAGTTAGGCTTTTTAAATATGTGTTTTCTCTTCTGCTCTTCTGACAACTAGGTGTTTGATGAAAGAGCAGCAAACTTTGAAAACCATGCTGCTAGACTGGGAGCTACAGCAGAAAAAGCAGCTGCAGTTGGAACTGCAAATAAAACTACTGTGGAGGGCATTCAAGCAACAGTGAAATCTGCAAGGGAACTTACCCCACAGGTTTGCTTCCTTAGTCTCAAATGACTATTAAAAGGGCGGGGGAGTTTTCTTTATGCCTGTGCTATCAGAGAAAGATGTTAATGCCAGCAGGGAACATAGTGCTGACACTCTTAAAAGGACAATGGCAAATACTTGCGTATATGATGCCAAGTAGAACAAACTAATTAAATGACACGTCTTACTCTTCAATTTTTTGACAGAAGCATTAGTGACTTACCCTTTAAACAAAATTACTTTGAGGCTTAGTAAAATATGTAAGTGGAAAAAATACTCTTTAATAAACATACTTTAGTGCTTTCAAGAAATGTTTTTAAATGATAAACACTTTTTGATACATAAGCATGTAAATGAAGTTCCAGAAAAAAAGTATGTGTCGACAAATTCCAGAAGCATTGTAAATCTTCAGGCAGCTAGATGTTGAACTAGAATTAATGAACTAGTATTCTAAATGAGGAGCTACTCATCCAGTCCTGAAAAACAAATATGTGATGCTGTTATATACTGATACTTCCATAATTAAAAATGTTTTCCATTGGCAGGTAGTATCAGCTGCTCGTATCCTCCTGAGAAATCCTGGCAATCAAGCTGCTTATGAACATTTTGAGACCATGAAAAACCAGTGGATTGATAATGTAGAAAAAATGACAGGTAAAGTAGGAATTTTTGTTGAAGATTATACTTGTGGCTACGTGGCTGGTATAGACTTTTTCCCCATTCTGTTTGGATTGATGAAACATGCATAAGAGTAATGACTCTTTAAAAATAAATTAAGTGGGAATGTGCTCTCTGACTCTGGAAATAGGTATACATTACAGCATAAACAAAATACCTTCCTTGAAAGGTGTTAGTTTTGAGCTGCGGGGGAGCAAATTCAGCTTTGGTTCTTTTGTGGGAAAAACAGAATACCATTAGTTTTTATTGCAATTGCTATTCTAGCACCTTGTGGGTTTTTTTTTTCCTACATAATCTTGACATGTTGAATGAGGATGAATAATTAAGTGGGGCAAAGAAAACATGTTCAAAATGATGTAACAGCTTGATTAAAGTGGTGAATAAAACAAAGCTACTGAATCTTGCTGAGATACTGAGAAGTTTTGGTCCTTCCAAAGTGCAAATCCTTTGCACTGGTCTGCTAATCTCCTGACTGTATGCTACCTCCTTCTCCAACCCCACAATTAAATTGTGGGTATTTTGAATCTTACTGCCTTGTCACTATATATCATCCTTAAGTAAAAGCACAACCAGAGAGGTATTTCCTTTTAAATGAATGGGAGAGCTACAAAAAGTACTGAATATGCTTAAAGAAATTTGATGGGAGGGAGGAAGGAAGCTTTGCTGCATGTACCATGTAAGCCAGTTCTTGACTCAAGCACCGTCCCTGGCAGATGAGTAAAAGCTGAGGATGCCATTAGTGGGAGTAAGCCTGACCACGGGTACTGTGGTAGAGGTGCCATGTAAGCAGAAGTAAAACCACAGTAATGCATTTGGTCCGATTTCTGTGCCCCCTTCCAGGCCTCCCCACCCCTCAGTTTGGAAATACTCTTCTAGTTGTGAACAGTCTCTGGAATGCCAAATATCCCTTTCCACATATGAAACTAGAATATTAATGTGTTTAACTTTTATTCTAGGGTTGGTGGATGAAGCCATTGATACTAAATCTCTGTTGGATGCATCAGAAGAGGCTATTAAGAAGGATCTTGATAAATGTAAAGTTGCAATGGCCAATATGCAACCTCAGATGCTGGTAGCAGGTGCCACCAGCATTGCCAGACGAGCAAACCGCATCCTACTGGTAGCGAAACGGGAGGTTGAAAATTCAGAAGACCCTAAATTCCGTGAGGCTGTTAAAGCAGCTTCTGATGAGCTAAGCAAAACTATATCGCCAATGGTAATGGATGCTAAAGCTGTGGCAGGAAACATTTCTGATCCTGGTAAGGATTCAGTCAGCTGATTTCAAATATATTTTTTTATTGGCTGAAGATGATGTCAAGTAGTGCTCATTTGGTTTTGTACAGCTGTGTATTGCCTTTTATGCAAATTTTGTGTACGCTTAGATCCCAGAATGGTGAAATCAAAGTCACACCACTAGCTGCTGTGAGTCCGGCTCTTTTAAAATGCAATCAAAGACCTTTGGCATATTCAAGGGAAAAGGATTCAGTATTCTAGTTTATTACGTGATTTCATAATCTTTATTAGAGGAATTTGTCCCTAGTTATCAGTAGTACTACTTTTATGTAAGGAAATACTATCTTAATTTCTTTTGTTCTAAAAGTTGTTCTGGAAATTACTTTGGCTATTGATAGTGACTATTACTCAGCCCTGGCTTTATTTTATGCATGTTGCTATGACTCTTAACATTACAGTATATTTACATGTTTGAAAACATTTTTGGTAGTTTTTTAACATTGTTTTTTAACATACATATACATATATATATATGTACTCAGCACAGTATGTTATAGAAGTAATTTTTGGGGGTAGTGTTGCAGTTCTAAATATTACAGAATGCTATTAAACTGGTAGTGGGATTTTTGTTCAGGTTTGCAGAAGAGTTTCTTGGATTCTGGATACAGAATTCTGGGAGCTGTGGCCAAAGTCAGAGAAGCCTTCCAGCCTCAGGAACCAGATTTTCCCCCTCCTCCTCCTGACCTTGAGCACCTTCATGTAAGTGCAGCATAGTTTGTAATAAAATACACAGTTGTCACTGACAACTGAAATCACTTGGGCATATTTTCCTCAGAAATAAAATTCATTGTCTGGCCAGTCATGCATGCAAGTGGCCTTAAGTCTAAAAAATACCAATCCAGCTTTCAAAAGAAGAGATTAAAATGTGTTATTTCCTTTAACACGGAGCACTTGAAAAACTGGAAAAAGGCATGAGCTCATGCAGTGATGTTTTTGCCATGACACCATCCTTTACTCAATCTGTGTACTGTTTGATTGCACTGGATAAGGTTTTTCCCTTTCTTAGCTGACTGATGAGCTTGCTCCTCCAAAACCACCGCTTCCGGAAGGCGAGGTTCCCCCGCCCAGACCACCACCACCTGAAGAAAAGGATGAAGAGTTCCCAGAGCAGAAAGCAGGAGAAGCTATTAATCAGCCTATGATGATGGCTGCTAGGCAGTTGCACGATGAAGCCCGGAAGTGGTCTAGCAAGGTAAGAAGTTGTTATATGTGTCTTGTGCTAAAATGAATATATACATTTTTTTGTTGGTGGTGGTTTTAGGATCAGCGTGCTTGGTCCAAAGTCAATTACTTCAATGATAGAGAATAGTCTTTTATAGGCCAACCAGTAAAAACACTGCCATGGGAGGAATTAGAAACTCTTAAGTTTGGAGTGAACTAGGGTCAACTGTTCTAATACTCAGAATTGCTAGAATGCTTTATTAACATACCTTTGTAAACACAAATGTGCCTTGTATGCTAAGCTGTTTGTGATCCTTGATGCTAGTGTTGCTTAGAGAGCCACTAATACTTAAGCCTTTCTAGGCTGACAAGCTGATTGCTATATTTAAGTCAATTTGAAAAATTTGTATGGATTTGCAGATGCCAGCTGCAGGAATCATGAGCTGGCTTGTCTTAGTTCTGGAAGGAGCTGCAAGTTACTTTGCAGTTAATCCGGTGCATTTATGATCAGAAAAGTGACCATATATATAAATGGCTTGGTCTTGTTCTTTTTTGTAGCAAGTCACACTTCTATCAAGGCCAAAATCTTTAATTTCCTTACCATTTCAGTGCTACAACAAAGCAGTGTGAACTCAGTCTTATAAATGCTAATACAATTTTTTTGCTTCCCCATTTTTCCTCTGGCAGCAACTGATTATGAATGAGCTCTAAACTTGGTGTCTTTAGATTATGAAACACTATTTTTATTGCTGTGTCTTTATTTTGAAACCAGCAAACAAATAAGTTAGTCTAGCATTTGTCCTAATTAATTTTTTAGCACTCCCATTTTAGCAATAAGACTACAGTTATTCTGACAGTCTGTTTTTGGGGAAGAAGTTTTAAAAACACTTTTGGAGTCTCTGAAGTCCCCTATTGGGTGTAAGAGAGATTGATGGACAGTGCTACTGAGGAATATGGGTTAGACCTGTGCGTCAACTACTGCTGCTTTTTTGCCCAATTACATTAGTCTACTGGAACTTTACCATGTGTTATGGGGGGGGATGACGAGTACTGAGTTTTTAAAAAATTTGGATGACATTCTTCATTCTTGTAAGACTTAAAATCACTTTGTTTTTTCTCCTTTACAAAAACTTCACTGAGTAGATTCTGGGCTTTTATGTACTCCATTTGTCTCATGGAGCATGAATGGAACACTGTCTATTGCTGTAGCTTTCCCTGCCTTTCCCCCTCATTTGGATAAATCCAAGAATGAGGGATATTTGGAAACTTGTCATTAAAGACTTAAATAGAAGTTGTCTTTGAAGACGACTTGATTTGGCAGTGTTACAACTTCCTTCCAAAAATCTGTGTGTTTTCATTGGTGTAGATGTTTTTTCTATAAAAGGCCATATCTTAAGCAAAACACAGTTGAAAATGCGTAGTTTTTTGTAAGGGTAGTTTGGCTTTTATCACACTTGGCTTTAGTCAAAGAAATACAATTAGTAAACTTGCAGAGTATTTCTGTATTGAAATGCTGCGGTATTATAAATGCCTCTATTGTTATACCACTTACCTCTTCCTTGTGATCTACCTTAACACAATATATTTGCTTGAATCTTCCCCTTTTTTTCTTTTTTTTTTTTTT
>VXBL01001518.1:3061708-3090953 GCA_013400195.1 Aramus guarauna | reverse complement strand
TTTTTTTTTTTTTTTGAAGGTAATGGAGACAACGTATTGTGGCAAAACAGTATCATATGTTTCATAATCCTCTTATTCTACTAATTCTGTTTCAGTCTTTAAGAACTGTAATACAGCATTCATAACATTCAGTATCACCTCATCTTTTCATAACCTGGTTTTGTTCTTTTTCATGTTATCTGCAGCACTTCATTACTCACTTCTACAGTGTTTCCCGCCTCACTTTTTTTTTTTTTTTTTTTCCTCTACAGCAAACAGTGTCAGTGGTTTTTCTGTGATCCTGTGGCTATCTCTTCTTATCACATATATGTGAAGGGATTCCATACAAAGCTTTCTTTTTACACAAATACCATAGTCATCAGCTGTTGTGCCTGCTTCTCTGCAGTAAAACCGGCTTTCATTGAAACGGAAAATCCATTGATTTCACCATTGTCTTGCCAGAAAAATGTTGTTCTGCCAGCCTCTGTCTGTAGAAGCTGTGTGCTCACATGAAAAATGTTGCTGCATCTTTCAGTTGTAACTTCTTAATATTTTTGGTAACTTTAGTTCACAGTTCAATGTTTGTTTCCTTCTGCTAATCTTGTTTTCCTTCCTCTCCTCCCTCTGAATTGATCCTAGAGCTGTCTTGTCAGATCCTGAGAGACCAAGAGGATGTTTTGGTCACTAAAACAGCTCAGTTCATGCTCTTCTACCAAATTCTGCTTCTTGTACTAACTGTCCCCTGTTTCTCCACCCTTGCTGCCACCTGCAAAGCCTGATGTGACTGTGATTAATGAAGCGGCTGAGGCTGGTGTAGATATAGATGAGGAGGATGATGCAGATGTTGAATTCACTCTCCCCTCTGACATTGAAGATGATTACGAGCCTGAGCTGCTGTTAATGCCAACCAATCAGCCCGTTAACCAGCCCATTCTGGCTGCTGCTCAGTCTCTACATCGGGAAGCAACCAAGTGGTCTAGTAAGGTACTCCTGAGTCTCCCCGGGGACTGATCCGTGTGCATCCAGCCATTTGGAACGCTGACACATTTGCATCACTCTTGATCCCTGCTGGGCCCCGCCATTCTGAATGAATAAGTGCACTTCATTTGAAGGACTGAGAGTGGCTTCACAAGTTTGCGAGATTTGTTTGTCAGTGCCAGATTGAAGCTTGATTTGGGTCACTTATTAATATTCAAAGGCTTCTTCTCCCTTTGCATCTGCCTGTTCTTCTTTGTTATGGCACTTTTCAAATTGTCGTAAGGGTTGTCTTTGCGCCCCCCCCCCTTTCTTTTTTCCATTCATGTGGGCTACCTGGGAAGCCATGGATGATGGTTTCTTAATGACTTCCAGATACACCATAGTATGCAGCATTCAAGAAGTCATTTAACATGTCTATTGGCCTTGCCTCCATTGATGCCATCAATTAAAATACCTTCCAGCAAGGAATGGCTTGGTATGGTATGGCAGCGTTTATCGAAGAGGACTGACTTGTCTGCTGGCTTGCACTTGGCTGTATTGCAAATGCTGGTCTTGAGAGAATTCTTTTATGAAGAAGCTGCACTGAATGCTGTTAGATGCTGAACTGAGATTGTGTTTATACGAAAGCAGTGGAAATCTAACATGAGGTTCAGACATTCACAAGTAACCTGTCTCTTCTGTCTAAGCACAAATGTTTGCAAGTCTGGTCACTTTACATAGCATGCTACAAAAAAATGAGGTTGTCCCATAACAAACAAAAGTTAGGGGTGTGTGTATGTATATGTGTGTGTATTTACATAGATAGATACACTAAAGTATTTTAATAAAAAGGGCTTTAAAAATGTTCTTGTCCTTTTCAGATTCTGATGCTTGGATAACTTGTTAGAGGGCTTCGTAAATGATACTGGTCCTAATTTCTTGATCCTCCTACGTGAAAACATGGAAAAGCTTTGTGTTATGTCATTTGCATCCTAAACTGGTTATACTAGCAAACTGTTTAGCTGTTAGGTCACGGTAACCAATAGTTGAGCTTTTTGTCACTTGTATCTGTAAAATATCTGGGATATCTTCCCGAATTCGCTAGTAGCGAGTCATGGAAGTATGTGCCCAGAGATAGAGCTTACATTTGCCAAGGTGGGGTCTTGCTGTGTACTCTGTGCTCCAAACTTCATTGGTCGTTAATTGTGGAATTATACTGAGGAAGAGTGTGCTAATACTTAAACTCACTCTGCTAATGTCTCATCCACACAATAACAATGCTTCATGGCACCAAATAGTTCACTTTTGTCTAACAACTTTTTAAAAGGTGAATCTAAATAGACTAACAGACTACTAACAATTGATCATCTAGGTCTGCTTTTTCTTGCACTAGGTTTCTCTCTGGAACAGTGTATACGAAATGGCTTTGCCTTGGTCATACTTACTTCACATGTTTCAAATATTTCTCAGAAGTATTTCTGTGACTGTAAGTTCGATATACTTAATACAATAAATCTGGATTTTAATGTAAGAGATAGAACTAGATTATTTTTTGAATTATCAAGTTCTCTCCTGGAAGCTTTATTTTAAAGGGAGAGATTTTGTCAGAAAGGAAGACTTATTTTCAAGGAATAACTTTAAAATAAAAAAAAAGTAATGGTTGCATCTCATTTCCATGTTACCTGTGACAAAAGTTATGTATGTTACAGATTCTCTTCCATTTATCCTTTAGCATTATAGCAGCATAGCCGATGCTTGAACAACTTCAGTTTCAGATGCCACTGAAAATTTTATGTACAAATGTTATGACTGTGCTATTTAACTTAATTAGTGCTATTTGGTTTAATAAGCTATTTAGCACACTTGCTTACAATTTAAAAAAAAAAAGCCTCTTTTGGGAAAGCTGGAATTTCAAATGCTAATAACATGCTTTATCTTAAAACCTAGCCAGCAGAGCAGTAATGCTCATTCCATGGACAAACTAACACTTTTCTTTACCACTTCTTTTCCAGTTTTGAAGTGAACCCCCCCTCCCCCCCCAAGTGTTAGGAAGAAAAATGTCAGAAACATAGAATTAGTACAGATCTTCCCTGTTCCTTGAAGAAACCTCTTCTGTGTTCACAAATTGCTCTTCCATCCTTAACTCTTTTAAAGGATTGCTACCAAAATGTAGACTGCCATTCAGTTGTGACTTGTGTGAAGTGTCTGTCTTGGCATGAACACTAACTCATGTTGTTCTTTGCAGGGTAATGACATCATTGCTGCTGCTAAACGAATGGCACTGCTAATGGCAGAGATGTCACGCCTGGTGCGAGGAGGTAGTGGAAACAAGCGTGCCCTTATTCAGTGTGCGAAGGATATTGCTAAGGCATCAGATGAAGTCACTCGATTAGCCAAAGAGGTAGCAAAGCAGTGCACTGACAAGCGCATTAGAACAAACCTCTTGCAGGTAATGACCTGACTTGTAAATGCCTCGGACTTTTTCCTTTGTTCCTCTCTTAGTGTGAGTGCAGGAGTTGTGGCAGTACGTCATGTATCTTCCATTAGCTTGTAAAGTTTTGTCAGACTCTTAAGTCTGTTTTTACATCCCATGGTCATCTGTGGTCTGTAAAGTCAGGATTTGTTTACAGGTGAGTGGAAGATGCCAGTGCCTGAAGAGGTTTTGAAAAACACTCTGCTAATTTCATCTACTCATTCCTTTGCATCAAAGAATAGTAGCGGAAATATAACGCTCTTTAGTTTTTTCAGTCTCAGCCAAATACACATCTTCCCATTCCTAAACAAGCAGACACTTCAGAAATATCTGGAGGAAAGGAAGAATGTTGGTTCCATCCCAAAAACTCCCAAAGCAAGTAAAATAAGATTCAAGTAGCCTGCCAATATTTGTCACAGACTCTTGAAGGTTGTAAGATTCCTTCTATTCCTATTAGATAAGGAATAAGCATAAGTTTATCTGAAAAAACAATAGATAATGTATTGGTTCAGTTTATGATTTTTTTACAATTTTTTTATCCCCATTCCTCAGGTCTGTGAACGAATCCCAACCATCAGTACGCAACTCAAAATTCTTTCCACTGTCAAAGCCACCATGCTGGGCAGAACTAATATCAGTGATGAAGAGTCGGAACAGGTAAGAGGTGTAGAAATTGATGGTAGTGTGGAATTGTTGATCGGTTTTATGGGGAAAAATACACAACAGGTAATGTTGGATGTGTTCTGGGAACTCAATGTTTGGAAGCTTACCTTAGCAGTTCAGTGAAGATAACTTTAGTATAGAACCTTGGTTTCTAGTTCAAAAGTTTAATAGTTTAATAGAGGCACATCAATCATTCCCAAGCCAAAAAGCTCCTCTGGTTCTAATTTTTATGTGAACAACTTAATCTCCTTGATTTAACAATAAAAAGAACTTTCTTCCCCAAGGCCCGAGGTTGGAGGAGCAGTGCCGTCTGGTGGATCATAGAAAAAATACACACACACACACACACCCCCAATCTCGAGCACTTGTCTTGAGGTTCTGATAGCTTCCAAATGCATCTTTTCAGTTGAAATCCCACAGTTTGGGCTTCTGAGAGAGATTAGTCTACTTCGAGACACTGAGCTTTTATTCAGATTTTGTACAAATGTATAGTGAGAAATGAGGAAGTTTTGTTTTGATTCAGGATGATGCTTGCTGGTTTCCAGAGGCAAGTTGTTTCCTTTACTCTTTCATAGTTTAGGTCGGCAATCGACTGACGTAGTGCTTGCACTGGGAGCCCTCAAGCATAATGGGTTTCTGTGCTACTGTCCTGAACACAGTATTTACTAATGCATTGGAAATTTTTCTTTTTCTTGACAGGCAACTGAGATGTTGGTTCATAATGCCCAGAATCTCATGCAGTCTGTGAAGGAAACAGTGAGAGAAGCTGAAGCAGCATCCATTAAGATAAGAACAGATGCTGGATTCACTCTTCGCTGGGTCAGAAAGACCCCCTGGTATCAGTAAACACTTGCCACATAAGTATTGTTTTCTGTAACATAAAATGCCTTTTTTTGGAAACAGAAAAGATATATTCACAGCAAACGGTGCTGTATACGTAAGCTTAAGATTAGCTTATGCTAATGCCCCATTCTAAGGGTATGAATTATACAAGAATGCATTTCAAATGTCTTCAGAACGCATTTGATATTAAACACCTCAAAATTGCTTCCAACAGTAGACAGTTCTTATCTTTTTTTTTTTTGCTTTTGAAGATTCTCTTCTCAAAAGCACATTTCACTTATACACTGTATATTCCAGTAGTTTCCATGTGGCGATATAAAACATGGACCTCACTTTAAGCTTGTGTTGAGAGTCTAGGACACCATTGGTTACTTGGCAGTTTTCTAGGGACAATCACTGATACAGAAACATTCGGTTTTTCAACAGGACTTTAGTTGGCTGTTCTTAAACCATGCAGAAATGATGGAAGGTGTGGGGGTTTTAATTAAGGAGGGGGCAGCAGAACAGTTGTAAATTGACAATTAAAACTCCATGTCCAAAATTATTTTTTTTTGCTTTTGATTTTTTCCTGGCCTCAATACTTTAACAAAAACTGGAGCTGTCTCTGTCAGCCTGATGTCACCCTGTAGGCTGGCATTCCAGAGCTCTTGTACTGAAATGCTTTGCAGTAGATGTTAGTGGCATACTGACAGCTTGAGCTGTACAGCTGGAGACCTTAAATCATGGAACTCTTTCCTTCTTGCTCAATTCAGTAATGCATTGAGCCAAGGAAACCTGGTTCTCTTAAGCTAGCTGCATCTCCAGGACCAGAAAATGCCACATGCTGGCTCTTTCCTTTTGAAAACCAAATAAGCACATGCAATTCTTCTTCTTTCCTCTACCCTCCATCTAATGCTATTCCAGCCACTCAAGGTAGAAATTAAAAGATAAATATGTTCAATTAAAAAAGATCTTTTGCCTCATTGCCCTTTCCAACAATGCATAAGCTTTTTGAAACCCAAGTGCTGCAGGGACACAAAACCTTTTAGGTAGTCTGGCTACCAGGGAACAGTGGTTCCTAACGCTAAACATACCAGGATATTTTTTTTTTTTTCCAAATTCTAGTAATAGTGAATTGAACAAAGTGTTGCTGTACCTTTACTGTTGTGGTTTTGTTTGGATTTTTTTAAAAAAAAACACAAAATCTCCCCACTCTATCACTAAAATATACTTGGGATGCTTTTATCCTTCCATAATTGAACATGCCTTCGTGTATATATAGGGGTGTGTGTATATGTACATCCACACACACATTCATTTAATTGCTCCATAGTCTCTTTTGACGTTTGACAAGAGAGGGGAATTATTGTTTTAGAATGAGGAACACATGCGGACTTCTGCCCAGATCAGCACTGGCCTCATGATGCCCTCTTAATTTGCTGAAAATTGTTGCACGATCAAACCACCTTTAACAGAAGTGCCCTTGTGGAAAAACTGCTCAGTTGTAACAGCTCGAAGAAACACACAATACAGTCAGCTGTCCTTTACCTGTCTGCAACATTTATTCTACAGCTGGAGTTTCTCCCCTCCACACACCCCCCTTCGTTGCACTGTTACCTAAAAAGGGAAGTTAAACTGATTGTAATACATCTGCCTCAAACTGACCTTACCAAGAGAAAGCATGCGTTCATCTTGAATTCACTCATTGTGTCTGGGTATTAGGAAATACGTGGTACTTGGGATCTTTCCTTAGTGTTCTCTTCCTGCAATTACCTGCAACAGGAAGAGGAAGGAAGGAGTGCCAGAGCCTTAATCTGAATGTCTTGCATTTGGTTGGTTTATACCAGATCTTTAACATAATTTTAATGTAGTAATTTCTATTTAATAGTAAATAACACTGAACAGGTAGGGGTTATTTTTAAGGGATTTTCTAAACAGTCTTCCCATATTACTGTCCAATGCTCCTCACACCCCCCCGCCCCCCCATTCAGGCTTCTCTGTGAGATTTTTTTTTAGCGTCACTGTTTAGTTGCTTGACCGATATTAATGCAATATTACTAATGCCTTTAATACATAATTGTTTATGCCAAAGATCACTTTTTGTTTATTGAGGAATGTTTGCAGGAAAGCTATGAATCATGGTTGCCTTTTATATTCTTCCAGAATGTTTGCTGTAAGTTCTTGAACTGTTTTGTAGAAGCTAAGATAGCTGTCCACCTTATGCAATTACTGCTTTTTTGAACACTATTGGTCTTCAGACCTGAAATGCAGCAAAAATTTGAAGACGACCATGAATGTCATGTAGGAATGTTTTACCACTATAAAACTTTGTTTATAAAGCAAAATGTATTGTATAGTCTAATGTTTTCAACCTTTCTTTGGTTCTGTTAAAACAATAAAAATGCATTTGTACAAATGTCAGCTTGTGAGTATTAATGATAATGGAGCAGTGGGTAAGACCGTTAACAGTAAAAGCAGCAAAAAGCTAAAGCAGGAGAAATACCAAAGCAAAAGAACAGTTGTTTGTACATATTCTGAACAAGGGCAAAGTTTCTCAAGCAGGAGAAGATTAAAACAACTTGATTCTGTCTTCTGTTCTTGTAAAACTCGTAATTAAAGAACTTGCTGGAAGCTGTGGTCCAGCAGGAGAAAGGGTTTTTTTCCAGAGGCCTGATGGTCATCTGCTCTAGTAGCACCAAATGAGGTTCTAAAAACTCGAAATGGGATTTGCCTGATCCTGTCAGTAAGGGATGAATGGCCGCTCTGGCCAACACCTCATTAATCTGAGTTTTACTTTGCGAATTGAATGCAAGGGTGATTAGCATGGAGTCACTGTCCTGTCTTCTTCACTGTCAGAACCTCTCATACACACATTTTCTTGCTAAAAATTTCTACCAGCACACACGATGTTCTGACTTTATGGAACCAACATCTATTGGTGCTGTAGGACTAGAGTCCCACAGTCCTAGAAAGCACCTGGGATTTAGTCATAATAGGTAAAATTCAGATTTCCTACTCTTCACACAGTTCTCCATATCTGAGAGAGGATGAGACCAGAAAGACAATCACCTTTGTCAGCACTGCCAGAGCTGGACGCCTAGAGAAGGGAAGATCAAAAGTTGGCAGTACTAATTCCTCAGCAATTACATCATCCCATTTCTTAAGCTGTGCTATTCATACAGGTGCTGGTGTGACTTTTCTTTTTTAACAGGGAAAATACGAACAGAGTCCCCCCTTCTGCAGATTCTGCCATTGAGTTTCCTGTTTGGAAAACTGGCAGGAGGCAGCACACCCACAGCAAAAGGTACAAGCCTCACACAGCAAACACCATTTCCCTGACAAAAAACACCGTTGTGCTCAGGGTGGTTTCCTACCAGGTAAGTGTGATTCTTGTTGACAGTGACTTGCAGTCGAGTGCCGTGAAGTACATGTCAAAGCTTTTCCAGAGACAGCAGCTTTGTGCATGCTGTCCTGGGGCCCGAGTTACGGAAGGTTGGCAAGGCTTGTTCTGAACAGGCTGAAGGGAAGCGTTGGTGTTAAGGCTAGACAGTTTTGGTATGACGTTACGTTCTGTATCAGTGATGGTGTCAGCTCTGAAAGGAGATCTTGCAGCATTTCCGGGCTGCTAATGCAGAGAACAGCTCTGGCTACTCAGATTTAAGCTTGGGATGTATCAGTTACATCTGAAGACAAGAATTCTTGTAAAGTAACCAAGGGATGCTGTTTGCTGAAACAAACAGACCAGAACTGTAGGGTGAGTAATGAATTGATGGATGTTTATCTAGTTGAAAGATGTAGACTAGAAGGTTGGTAGCTTTTAGTACCCAGTGCTGCATCTACACAAAAGCGAGGCTTTCTTATAGGTGCTGTTTCTTAAAAGTGCTGTTTTATCTACACTGATCTGTAATTCCAGAAATTCAAAGTGGTAGTCTGTGGCCAAGTTTACCCCAGGGATATTAGCAGAGTTACCAAAAGAAAATAGATGCTCGTTTCCTCTTGTACTGGCTTGCTGCCAGTGTTCAGACAGGTTCCTCCTCCTTTTTTCAGACTGGATCATTTTTTGTCCTAGTACTTGAAATTTTGACTACTGAATGATGTTTGTTCCCATTCTTCACCAGAAGCAAAGTTAGCACCTATTCATCAACTTGTAAGCAAACGGGTTAAGGAAACGAAGACTCTCCAGTATCCCACCCTTTCTTAATTCTGAACTTGGGTTTCTTGGCCTTTTATGTACTGACCAAATGTGTGGTTTGAAACCTGACGGGTACTGGGGAGTACCTGTTGGTTTATAGAGGTAACAAGTTTATGCTGCTGTGTAAGGAAACATTTAGTCAGCTTTGCATCATCACTGTTGTCTTTGAAATGTCGTAATGTAAGCATTAATTGTCCTCCATTTAAAAATAAAAAATATGAAATGGAGCTTACCTGCCATGCTCCTAAATGCCCTTTCTAAACATTAAATTAGCTGTGCAGTGATCAAGTTCAGTAAAGATGTACCGTTTGATTGTGTATCAGATGTCTCCTGCCCAAGAGCATCATGTATAGTTTACAATAGTGCAAGCATTTCACGTGAGAAGATGTATTTGCAGTAGAGTTCCCTTTATTTCATAACATTGAAGGACACAACCATTAAATACACTTGACACTTCTATTGTGCTATCTAAAGCGCTACGCTCCAATGTACACATGGCACAAATCTGGTGGCATCCACTTAGAACAAGTGGAACATCTAAATCAAAGCAAAGGCTTCACATAAAAAATAGATCTTACTCTCTGCAACTGTATTCTTAAAAAAAAGATGGTAGTGATGAGATTGAATGGAAAGAAAGTGGATTACTGAAGCAACAATCACCTCCCAGATTTAATGCAGAATGTTATTTTTATCAGCTCATCTGCAGATGGCACAAATGAAAGCTGATTAAGGCAAATGCTTCTTAAGAAAGGCGATTTCTTGTAAACAACAAGGAAATTATTTTTTTCTTCAGCAGAAGCTCTTTCTCAGGAGTGACACTTGCTATGTCCCAGATCCTGTGGGACGCCTGCCCCTCTCACTGCTGCTCTGTTTCTGAAGAGATTACATGATGCTTTGTGGAACGCCAGCTTGCAGCTGGCTGTGAGAATAGCTGATCTTTCTTTGCAGGAGGCTGCAGCAGCAAAACGTGCCACCACAAGACTTTTCCAGTGGCCTGTCTGGCCTTCATAATGTGCTTGGCCTCTGGGCTTTGGTATCTGACTGGCAGTGTAGTGTTTGTGACATTTTGTGGATCACCTATATCAAACTATTCACCAGCACAACAATTCAGTAAAAAAAGAGTGAAGGTGTATTAGAAAAAAAGTACCTTATTTTAAAGCTGTATTAAGAAAAACTAAGCTATGCTTTCATTTTAAGAGCTGCTGTGCACAAATGCTTTGATCCCAAACTAATCAGTGTCTATTAATTGGCACCTAATTAATAGCAACATAAGTTACTAAGCAGTCAAGTTTGTGTTTTCTTTTTTTTTTTTAAGGGGAATTTCCTCTTGGAAGTAGAGCATCTTCTCAAGTCCTGACTTGGAATTTTCCTGCTTTTGTAATGTATTTGACACCTTTAAAAGGCTTGTATTTTTCTCCATACATGTCTAGGCGATTCACTTTCAGTCCTGAAAAAGATAAAAACAATACAAAGTTAAAAGCAGAATGCTGGAAATCCTGTCAGTCTGTTTAAAAGTCTTGCGTTCTTGAAGCATGTTAAGATCAGTTAGGAAATTAATTTTCCTTCCTTTCACAAGTTCATCTGGTTTGAAACAGGAGAAGACCTCACTCTTCTCACCCAATCATAGCTGCCCTGGCAGGGCAACAACTTCTTTCTGTTCTACTTGGTGAGCCAACATCCTGCTTCCAAGGGATGGACTGTTGAACACAAGTCTATCTTCCACAGCTCCCCTACATGGCACTCGTTTCCAATAATGTGGATGAAGCAAAGGACAAGTTTTAGATTTCACTCTAAATCATAATGGCAAGGACCAGCAATCCCTCTGCTGTTATTGAGGAACACCAGTAGCTATTAATTACCTGACAGTTTCAGGTTGTCCCCTGCTTTCTCACAGGCCCATTATCTCTGGCATCCAGCCATTGGAGCCACTGTATTTTGCTGGACTGAAACCAGTGGGTTGCAAGTTTAAGAGGCTACTGCAGGATTCCATTTTTACACAAGGACTAACTGTTATTTACTCAAAGTAGTCTAGGAAGCAAAAGGACCATAGGCTGGTACCTACCTAGAAAAGTACTACATGTACTTCCACCAATTCTCAACTACTGCATCCACTCATCCTCCTTCTTTCCCAACATGAGTCTTCTCTCTGTTAGGGTCTCAATCCTGCAAAGCTTGCTTGCAGAAGCATTTCACACATGGACAACTCGCGTGATTTAAGTGCTTGCAGACTGAAGTCTTGTTTGCTTTAAATTTACTTTTGCACTTAGCCTATAGACTACATTCTGCTTTTACTTGCAGATTGTTTTGAAGATGAACTAACCAGCTCCAGAACAAAAGAGTAAGAAGGGTGTTTTTTAAAATTAATGGAGTTTTTGACCACTAGAAAGGGCTTCAGTGGTACAAGGCTAAAGCAAGTCAAGAGCAGCATGCTAAATCATCATCTGCATCACTCATCACTAAAAGGATAAATATGCATGTTTAATGGACAAGTCAACAAAGAAAAATCCATTCTTCTGTAGGCTTCTCACAGTCTTTCTTGAGCAAAACAACTGGGAATTCACAATTCCCAGTGAGGGAGTCTTCCAGCAAGGGTAACTGTCAGGTTTGTCAGACTTTACCTTTCTGGATCAAGCTGACTTCAGATCAGCATCTCCAAATTAAAAGATTAACAGTTTCCCCACTTCATTTCCTACTGCTACTCATTCCATCAGTACCAATTTCATGTAATGCCCACCCACTCACCTGAAATTGCAAGCTGTTGTATCTTAAACTGGATGTTTAAACTTGGATTCTCTTCTGGCTTGGGGGCTCCAGACTGCAGGTTCACTATGCCCTTCAGGTTGGGTAGCTTTTGAGGGGTAATTTTGCCAACATCCCATGTTAACACCTTGTCAGGAACAAAAGAATAGTAGCAGTAGCTTTCTAGGAAACAACCTATCAGATCAAGTTCATTTCAAGCTTTTAGTTTGCAGGCTGGGTACAGAAAGTAGCCTGGTAACTCTGAGAATTAGCCCACTGGCTGGGAGATGGCAGGGTTAGGGCTCCTGCAAGTATGGTATCTTTTCTTTCCCAGCATTTCTTTTGCCCTGTCAGTGTTCCTTAGTTGGTTTGTGCACTTAATACATCTTGTTCCCTTAGATTGTTGCTGTTGTCAGATTGGGTCAGCTAGATCCATGAAGCAAGGAGAGTAACCAGCACAAAGGTTGTAGGAACTGAAACACGAGAATGAGGACAGGAGCAAAGCATTTGGCAAAAGGAGATGTTTAAGCTAGAGTAACTGTCCTAAGGGTCACTTGTTTCCGATTGATTCTTACACTTTAAAGAAGATACATGGAACCAAGTTGGCCCTTTACTCACAAGAGGGGTTTTTTTCGTTATCATAAACTGAAAATTGTTGATAAATGCAGAAAAACCTCAGTTCTCCCTACTTCTACAAACTTGCAGTTACAATCCACCTAGTTATCCCAACTCTTGATAAAAACACTATAATTTATTTCCACAGAGAAGAAAGGAAACTTCAAGTGTTTTTGTTGGTGTTTTTGTTTTTAAAAGATTTGTTCTTTTTGAAACAAAATGTTACTTGGAGACCTTTCACTTACAATTCAAATCAATTGCTGACAGATATTCCAAGGGCAGCACAGAGCTCAGAGCAGGGTGTTAGAGCCAGCAGAATGGTTTGGCTCAGATGGCATTTCGGCAAAATAGTTCCTCTGCAAGAAAGCTTAACTCCCAAGATTCAGTTTTTCAGACCTTTTATTTTCCTTCCTGTGTATCTTCAGGCAGCTCTTTTAGCAGAGGTTATTTTTCTCATCCCCTGCTCCCTGTTTTTCTGGCTATCTATTTTTAAGTCTACTGCATTTTCTCCAGATAAGGATGTTTTACAGAACATGAATTGCAAAATATACTATAGCTGAAACCACGAGCAAAATGCTACTGCATCCACTAAAGAAAAATATTAGAGGGGGTGAAGGAGCAGGGGAAAAGAGAGGAAGGAAAGGGAGAGGGGAAGGGAAAGGAGGCTGTTAAAACCAGAAATCACAACTGGTGTGTATCTAAGTTTGAAAAAGCAACTTTTAAAGAGAAGATTTTAATTCATAAACATACGCTGAAGGGAAAGTTTTCTGCTAAGTGTGGAACACCGTTCCAGTGTTCTGCAAAATGTATGACTTGTTCTAATGTGGTCTTAGATATTTAAATAAATAAAATCTTAAGACTTACTTTAGTAACTGGGTCAAACGTATAGCTGCCTTGTGTAGCAGTGAGGTTCATATTAAGTACGGCCTTTGGCATGTGAACTGTCATGACAACTCCTTCTACTGTTTTCCCCATATTCTGTTTTGGTCCAATGGTAACATCAAATCTTCCTGAAGAACTATTTTCCTTAAAACTGATCATATGTTTCACATATACAGGAATTGCCACCAAGCTGAAAAGACAAGACAGTAGCTGAATGCATCTGCTTGAACAAATAAAGCTCTTTCTCATAAATAGTTTCTGTGTTTCTGGCATGTATTCGACTTAGAACCAGTTTTTTTCAAAAGTGAAAAGTGATACTCAGCTCTTCAACATCAAACTGTGATTTTATTAGCAGAGAAATGACAGGAAAAAAAAAATTTCTTCCAAATCATTTGTCCTAATCTCTCTCCCTCCATTTGTTTAAGTAACCTCACTGTGCCAATTCTCAGAACAGCCACTCGTCAAATCAGACTTAGTTTGCAAGTATCTGCAGTTTAGATTTTTTTGCTTTATTTTTGTTTTATGAAGCTCGGTCCTCTATGTATACAGAGACAGGCACAAAGCATCTAGTAGGAACAATGATTACCAGGAATGAACAGCCCTAAATTACTGTCATGTGTGGTTTATCCCACTGAAAAATGATTGCTGAGTACCAACTGCTTTCTTGTTTTAGTGAGGAGACAGCAACAGATTAGACGAAACCTGAGAACAGGTATTTTAGCAACAATGCAAAGTTGCCCCCAACAAGGAGAAATCTGCAGTTACTCAGATGGAAAGCGGTATATGGTACACCTGAAGAACCACTGTATGTAAACGGGAACGTACTTCTGTGAACTGACACGGTAGGAGATCAATCTGAAATTCCCATCGGGAGGAATAAATGAAAGGACTCTCTCAGACTCCCAGCGTTTGAACCGAATACATGGATGGAAGCTGACATCATCCAGCAGCCGTGGGTTCTGTAAGTAGCAGCAAAGTGGTAAGTGAAATCTCATCAAGTATCAGCAGTTTGAACTAGCTACTGAAGTCTACCTAATTCCTATTTCTTAGACTTTAAGTATCATTCCTAGCCATTATCTGGGACACGTTACTAAGCTAGATGGGTATCTGGTCTGACCTGGTACACCAGTTCCTGTGAGGATATATTTATGTACAGACAAAAGCCATTCCAGCTACTGAGCAATGCAGCAACTTCTACAATATAATGCAAAACCTGTTATTTTTCTTATGTGTAACACATGAAGTTGTGATTGTGATCTTAAAATTGTTTAACTTTGATCATTAAGAAAAATAAATCCTGAGCAATTAGAATTCCCAAATATATGCTGAATTTACCATGAAAGAAAGAGACAGATCTGGCATTCCTGAGAGCTTAATACATGAATCTATAACACCTTGGATTTCTGCAAAGACTGTCGAACCTGCAGGGGGAAAAAAAAAAAAAAAAAGACATTTAACATTATTATGAAGGGCCTAACAAATGTGAAGTGCAGCTGGAGGGCACAGATGACATTTGCATAACACTCCAGCACACACCAAGCACAGATAGGAAGGGTCATTCCAGTTACCTGTGGCCTGGGCAGCTTGCTAAAATACATGAGCCAGAGCAAACAGCTTGTCCCAAATTAGCTAATTATACTTGTGCCAGCTGTTACACAGGGCTTGTACTGGATGTGCTCGAACTAGTTGCCAGCAATGCGCAAATAAGAATTTCAGAATATGCAAGCTCTGAATCTTCCTTCCTTTCTCCTCTGTCTCTACAAAACTAGCAAGTTGTGTAGTGGTGCAGAGAAGTTGAAGCACATCAAAACACAGTGAGTTTGTGCTACAGAGCTCCAGCTGACCTTGGCTTTCACAAGCATGGCTTGTTTAACAGGGGGATTACATATTCAGCTTGATGTTAAATAAAAAAAAAACCCAAAAAACAACCCATACCACAAAACAAGAATACCAAGCATCTTACCCAGGAAAGGCTCATTTCCTTAAATACCCTATAAGGACAGAAAGGCATGAGCAGGACTCTGGACTAATTAGCCGTACAAGCAAAGGTTATTTTAGAAGATATGTAAAAACTATTGCTGATCTAGTCAAGGGGAAGGAGAAACTGCGGGTTAATACATTGCCTGAAAAGAAGGGATCCTGTTTCAGATGAAAGCAGTTAACAATATCCCTATGAAACCAGATAATATCCCTGTTCTAGGGGAGCAATCTTATCTACTTCTTAGTCCTAGTGAAGGTGAGGAAGAAAGATTCTTGCATTGCTAGTCCCCAAGGGATCAGAGCAGAAAAGAGTAGCTATGAGTACGGTGGTGGATACTCAGTAGGAAATTTAAGCACTCAGTGGACACTGACTGGGGTTGAAATATACAGAAATACAAAGGTGGTTTTGATTATAACTCCTCAGACTAAGCACTCGTAGTACTCACGGGAATCCTATTGAGCTGGGAGAGTAACACAACCATCAGGGTGTTCTGACTGTAATTGCCACCACCTTTTAGTTTCAAGACAGCAAGAGTAAGAGCTGCACAATAGCTATTTATGACTATCCAGTTCAATGGTGGCCAAAAATGTTTTGTCGAATTGGTGTATGGAACCAAACCAACGTTGACTAATGCTACAACAGCAGCACTGAATGAAGAAATCAGAGCTTTACTCCCTGCCCCGTACCACCACAACATGGTATCATGCAGTCTTCAGCTTTAGTAACTGATGGCCCCGATAATGAGCAAAACAGCAGGTTCCTGTCCACAGCATAGCAGTTTTCTTTATGGAGTAGTGTTTTCTACTTCTTGACACTGGCAACACTTACACAAAAGTTATCAGATTCCTCCACATAGTTAAATCTCAGATTAAAGATTTTTGTATTTGATGATATATTTCATTTACAGAAAAGAAAGGAGAATTTACTATGCTTTATAATATCTGGCTCCAGTTTATATATAAGAAAAACAATACCATTCAGCTATTTTGCACCAAGTTTTGTCTTGCTATCAGAAGAAAGCTAATGAAAGCTTTTGTCTTGCTCATTTGAGGGCCTACAAGGACTACCGTAAATTGTCAGCAGAAACAATGGAAGATAATTTTCTCATCACATTTAAAACTTCAACTATTTTTTCCATTTATATCTCTTAAGAGATAATCAAGATACAAACAGAGAACATCTAAGTACAGAACATTTCTTGTGGATATTGCTATTTTAAGATAACTGAAGAAATACATTTGGGCACAAAATTTTAAATTATATTTCTATTTAAGATTCATATACATGAATCTATAACACATGCAAAAAAGCAGTTTGACTTTATTCTCTCTAAACATAAGCAGCTAAATGTAAACACATTCAACAAAGAAAAATGAGTTTGCAAGGCATCTTACCTGATTTGTCTATAATCGCATCAATTTCTTCAATGACATCAAAATAGGCTTCGTTGTTTGTGTATTTTACCCCTGCTCTGCGCCAAGGGATGTTGGACAACTGTCCAGTGGGAAGTGTGTCACCTACATTACTACTGCCTTAAAAATGAAAAGGAAATCAGTAATTAATTACAAGAGGAATGCTTCAACTGCCTAAATTAAAAATCAAAGCAAGATTTGCCCCCAAGAACTGCAGACTAGAACCTGGACCACTAAAATTTCATTTGTTAGGTGACCTGGATGGACTTCAAGGATGTGTCCAGACGTACGGTTTTCAGACTATACTTTGCACAGCAAAATAAAAGGCTCAAGTCAGCAGGAGGTTTGAGTGGGAGTAGATGTGTGGCTATATCCTGTGAAGGATTTTGTCACTACACTTCAAGACATTACAGCTCCTTGCGACAGCCTTCAGCATGCCTTCCCCTTCTAAGAGAAGGCTGACTTCAGGACTGATTTACTGGTAAGAGTTTTTACAAAGAAAGACCTGGAAGAAGCCTTAGGGAGGGCTCCCACCCCCTTTGCTTGGGAGCTGCTGTTAAGCTGAGGGTCTCACCCTTGGTACCCACCTGAGCTACTGTGCAGCAACAGGACAACCATGTCTACACCTGACCACATGCCAAATTGATCCAGATCCTGGCCCACAGACTTCACTTTCTGGCTTGACCTATCTTGTCATGATGGACTTTCCTGGCAATCACTGAGCTGCAGATGACCCTGTTATCATCTGATGCCACCCCTGACCTGATGGCTCAACTTCTGGGCTTCTCAACAGTCATGCCACTATCCCTGCCTGCCTTGCTGTCATCCTTGGCTCCTGGTCCTTAATACCACCTGAGCTACCTAGTTATAAAATAAACTGATGATTCTTTAAAAAGGAAAAAAAAATAATCTTACCACTTCTGGGTCTTAGGTGACTGAAATTTGAATCCCAGTACAGTGGAAACAACTCCCTCTGCTAGAAGTAGGGCTCAGGACAGTGCCACAGCTCACACTTGCTTTAGCACAAAGAATGTGGTAGTGTCTCCTGCCATGTGACACAGCTTCACTGAGAGGCTGGTGGCCAGCGGTTATCATTTCTATACAACCTGCTGGGTAGGCCCTCTCTGAGCAGGCAGAAAACAGTTTTCATTCTTTTGAGCTAGTAAAATAACTCACACAGGAAAACCCCTCCCTAAAGTCCACCCCGGTGCTATAACATGTGGTGGAGGAGTTGCAACCATTTCCTCACTCCCGTTACATCTCTGAAGGGGAGCAGTTGCTGTGTCCGTGCCTTGTGTCCCTCAGCAGCCTTGCAGGGTGCAGCAGTGCTATGCAGGCTGGGCTGCCAGGCCAGGCAGGCAGGAGAGCTCTCAGGCTGTAGTTTCCCACCGGCTCAGCACTGAGCTGTTGATAGGGACAAGATGCAAGCTGCCTTGGGCAGGCACTTTAGGCTCCTAGGGAATTCTAATAAGGCTTTAGATAAAACAAGAGGATTTGATGCTGAAACCCTTGGCTTCAGGAGTCTTAATTCTCCTTACAGTGGTGCATCTAGTCCGTTAACATGACAGGTATTTTTCATAACTACTACCATCCAAAGCCACATTTAAAAAAAAACACAACCAAACCCCACAAATTAAAACTGATGAGATTTATACTCAAAGATTAAACCACATGTGCTATCTCAAAGACCAGCTCCTCTGAGCACCACCTCTGTGCAGTCCTGCAGCCCACTTACTACTCTCCTCTAACACAATGTAGAGGCAAACATCTCACATATCTCTGACCCCATGTGACACCTCATGCCATACTTCCCTTGCACCCACTTGCCAGACAGGCAGATTCCACCAGCTCAGCTGACAGACATTTGGCTCTGTCAGTGCAAGACATACCCAGTTACAACAGCCTGAAACCAGCCCCGAATCTGATGGATGCTGATGGTGGTGGGGGCAGGGAGGACACTGAGGACGGGCTATTTGCTTCCCTTCATGCTATCTGTTCCCAGCCAGCAAAGATTTATTAGCTATCTGTTATATACCTTTCTATAATGATTTCTTACAAAATGCATAACCTTCTCCAATGCCCCTCAGTTATTCAAGACTTGGGGCTAGATCTGTACCAATCCCAGAGCACCTGTCTCCAGCATGTTCTGTCTGTGCTGGGAAAGGCTATTCCTGAGGGACTTCAGCAGCTGTGGCTGGACCAGGCAGTGCTACTGGGAATATCAAAGGGGTCAGGCATGAACTACAAATAAGTTTGCAGGAAGTTGCTTTTATTCAACTCTTAATTGTGAGAAGTGGCAGGACAGTGGCCTCACCTTACAAATCCACACCAATATGATACTATTTTTTAAGCTATGAAGCATGATGGGGCTTCATTTTCAAGCAGCTAATCACTGCTGAAAATTATTTATTTTCATACCTGTGATGGAGTTGACAACGGAGCGCAAAATTGTGGGAGGCTTAATCAACTCCTTCAATATGTTAGATTCTGTTGCCAGTGGAAAGCCATTGTCTAACATTTCTTCTAGAAGTTCATACACAATAACTACATTGTCTTTAATTGCAGTCTCAGAACATTCGCCGAAGTAATCCTAAACAAATCAGAGATTACAAAGGAAAGGATTTTTATTCCTGCTAAAATGCTTTGCAAAAGTTTGTTTGGGTTTTTTGCTTACAGAAACCCTCCAATATATCAAGGAATTTGAGCGCCTAAACTGACTAGCTACTTCTATAGTCTGACTGCATCATGTGTTAAGGTTACATCTATCACCTAATTAGAAATAAAGACACTCCGAACAGTGAAATGAATGTGATCTGATTTACTAGCATGTATGTCCCAAAGGTTCTCCCACTTGTGAACATTAACACATCTTCAGTTTACTCTTGTAAAATAAGGAGACTATCTTTTGGCAATGCTCAGTCTTCACAGAGGTTCCTTTATTTACAGTATCTGTGAAATAGGTTGAAAACTGACTCATGATTCGCATGCCTTTTCTCCCTACAGAGTGCTTCATGATTGCATGCTCCTTCTCGTTCATCTATGTAACATGAACAGTACAAAATCTTACAGAAAAAGGACAGCATTTACAAAGTGTGATTTGGATTTTTAGTGCATACACACTGGTATCTATAAATCAAATGAATACACAAAATATACCCTCTTTTCCTTTGTACCCTATAAACCAGTGCTTGACTTAGAAATTGCAAAGGGGAAAGTCACTGACAGGAGGGTTTATTACCCTTCTTAAAAAATAAGTTTATATAAAACATCCCTTGGAATTATTTCAGTTGTAAAGTTATTTAATGGCGACAAACCTGGAAAGTATCTGCTACTCGGTGTAGAAATTCAATTACAAAGAGTGGTGGCACTTCTGTCTGTATGACAGACACAAAGAAGATTTTATCCCGATAGATGCTGATGAGGTAGTGATGTGGCGTGGAGATGACAGGAGGCACATTCTCAACATCGATTGCCTTCTCCTGAGCTTCAAAGAAGTAATCACACACAGATTGGCTCACAACGCTCTTCCAGTGCTTCTCCAAGAATATATCACCAGAACAGTTTATAAGAAACAGGCTGTGGATCATTTTCTGTTGGAAACACATTCAAAAAAGTTAAAATAAACAAAAGGATATGAAGATTGACATTATTTTTTCTCTTAGATTCCCTTACAACAGGTATTCTTTATTACCACGCACTGTAAATTTAAGAAAAAGATCTGCTTTGCTGCTTTTCTTTAAATTTTATTTTTTTTATTTAGAGGACTGTTCCACCACAAAATATTTCACAGTGGATTAAGTCGCTAACATATATCACAATGTAAGCAAGAAGCTAGCACCATTGATTTCCACTTTCATCCCTATTTAGTGATTTTAATTTATTTCTTAAAGAAAAGCTGACTTTCATGAGCCGGTACTCACTTAAACATGTTTGACAACACGTAACTTAGACATAAAGTTTCCTATGGCAGAAGATTTTGCCTAACATTTACACACACAACTAAGAATTGCACTATGTTAAAGATACAGCTCTTTACCTTGTTAGCTTTCACCTATTGAACAAGAAAATATTTGGGTTTTTTTTTACTTGCTGGCTGATTAGTCTTTTACTTATGATCTAAGCCAAGCTGCACTTGGATAAAGGGTTGGAATTCATTAAAAGTACACAAAACCAGGGGTTTAAATCTGGTTTAATGAGTAAAATTGCCTCAAATGTGCTTGACACACATGAAATATATTCACATAAAATGTTTTACACTTAAAAACTAACTCACTCATGAAAAAAGGGAGTATGAACGGCAGACAAGGAATGCAACTTTTTTCTTGTATCTTTAAAAATTTACAAATAACATGCCTCAGCCACTGATCCTTCATTTTATTCATGGGACAAGAAGCTTATCTGCCTTTTTTTAAAACTAATTGCCACTCTATTTCTCAACTTTCAATGAGATAATACATGAACTAAGTTGCTGATTCAAATGAAGTGAATAAACTATTTTCCCCACATCTACAGAAGACACAAATGTGATCGGACTGCAGTTTATCTCTTTAGCCTTTACATCAGACAGATATAATGCTTTGGGTGACCTGCAACATAACCATCCTCTGACAAAAATAAGGTCCAAGTTTAAACTCAGGATTAGAAAACAAAACAAATAAATTGTAACCCAAGCACTGGCTCTTAACAGTGAAGTTAACCTGCTACTTACGTCCTGCATAAATTAATTCTGTAGTTGAAGAAGCTGTCCCTGCCACTGGCTATTCATCCCTTTTGCCTTCCAGGTATTGACTTGAGCAGGTCTGTGGCTCTGCAATTACCTATATCAAGAAACTGGTCCAGCCATAAACTGACCCAGAAAAAGGAGTTTCTGGTCAGATCAGCTTCCTGACTCAAGTTACCACATTGCCAGAGTGCTACAGCTGGCACAGAGGAGGTAGTGGAAATGGGCAGATGATAGTAATGGAGATATCCTGAATTGAAATTTATTTAGCTTTTGGAGGAATTCAAACGTGATTGGAAAGAGACCAAACAGTTACTGGGCATCTACACCTCAAAAGAGGAAGACCACCATCAACTCTGCATGTCCAAGAGAAGCCAAACACGTTTACCAAAAACCTATCATAGTTTTTATTAATCTTAGGGTGTTTGGCCAGGATCATGCCATAAAACACAGATAAAATTTGCTCCTTTGCTAATGTTAACTCTGGCACACAAATGTGAAGATGGCACAGAAGCATCTAGATGTAAATGGCTCAGTCCCACGGAGATATTAAGGAGTTTAAACACTGTATGATTAAGCCTCATTCCAAAATAGTGGAATAAGCACTTAGCTCCATCCAGAGTGAGTTCTTGTTGCTGTGTCTGAATCGAAACTGTCCAGAGCACTAAGGCTGACCTCCCAACACACCTGTGACACTGAAAAATGGTCTGGCCCTGCAGATCTTGACGAAACATAAGTATGTCTTCCAAAGCTCACCAGAAAAGGGGAGAAAGGACTACTAAAGAAGGTAGTTAGCATGTTATTTCCCTCCACCTAAGTCAGCAGATGTGGGAAGGGAGCCAAGATCCAGCTTTTCAAATTCTAAACTCCAGCTGCTCCTTCACACGCATGACAGCAATGTGCTCATCTTTGCTGGGGCCTTGCCAGGTCTTAGCTACCTCCTGCTAAGAGCACACTGTCTTTGGTAGTAGACACAAAAAGACCAATAGTCAAAACGTGGACAGAAAAATCCAACTAAGCCAATACAGTACATAGGAGGAAGTTCTTTTGGAAACTGTGATTGCCAATTTGCTTAACAGTGGGAAAGGAAACAAAGCTACAAAGGGTTAATGCGTGATTCTACTGTATCTCTCCTGGACCAAATTAATCTCTAATTCAGTTGGTTAAAAAACGAGATAATTTTAATACTATGAGCACAGCATTCTTATAAAGGAGCCTTGACATGATTGCTTTAATCCAGTTTAACTAAACGTGTTCTGAATTTAGCCAGTGCTGAACATTAAACCCCTCCAAAATCTCCTGGATAGTCGCACAATGGTGGCAAGTATAATCAACCACTGAATGTCAGTATTGTTCCACACCAAGGCAGCCCAAATGTATGAAGGTGATCAGCTATAAAGCTTAGAATAGTTCTCTGTACATTTTAATATGGATACAATAGCATATCTGTTAACAAATATAAAGCCAATTCCTAGTAAATGCACACAAAGCTGCACAGAAGAGTTTCAGTACAAGCAGCACCAGTAAGACTACATTTCCAGAGGACCTGAACTACAGCCCACCGTGAAGCTATGCCGGACCGCAGGCAGCTTCAGACGATACTCTGGCAAAGTATGTCAGATACGTGTGACAGAGTGTTTTCAAGCCCTAGCAGTTGTCCTGTTGTTAACATTCATACAGACTCTACTGATCAGAAAGGACTGCATTTGTCATGGTATACATTTAACAAGCATAGCAGTGCAGTACGCCAACATAATCGCTACCTAAATATAGCAACTTCATTCTACTGTGTCCGCAGTAAGCTCCTGGCACACGAAATGGCTGTGTTAGCAGGGCCTCTTCTTTGCCGTAAGTTCCACTTGGGGTATTAGACCACGACTTGTTATGCAATTGAGGGAGGGCACAGGTAGCCAGAAAGGGGGGTAGTGTTGGACCACTGCCCCCATTTACTCATCTGCCCCCAGCTGCCCAGGTACCAGCTGTGCTCATATGAGTGTTTGTGTGGCTGTGTGGTGAATTGGAGCAGGAAACTGATCCAGGAGACCATGCTTGGCAGATTATAGCTTTACAGTATCTGTGGAAACTGAGCAGTAAAATCCCACCTAGCTGCCCACTCTATCATCTGGGTAGGAAGATGAGGATTACAGGATTTCCCATGATACATAATTATTTTGCTTCTAGCCTAAGAGTTCCCTTCAAAATCTCTCACATACTCCTTTCCTCCACAAATTTTAGCAGCACACTAATTTGCTGCTAATTTGAAGTGGTGTGGAAAGCGTTTGGACGCTTCCCTCTGCCACTGCTGACTATAGTAAAGAAGCCCTTATAGCAGCAGGGACATCAGTCTATTATACCCAAGACTAAGCCATTTGATTTATCCCACACACTGTCAAACAACTGGCAGCAGCCAATTAAAGATGGATTTCATGTTGATATCTTACAACTGGTTCTACTACAAAAATATCTTATGTAAGCTATTATTTAACAAAAATTACTTACAGTGCTCCCAATACTGAAGATTTCCCTGCTACTCTATTTTTTGAGTGCCAGATTTCATTTCAGACACACAGACATCCCTGAATCTGTTTCTCAGTACCCTGCCTTCTGTACATCAGAACATTACATTTGCAAAGAAAAAAAAAAAATTAAAAATGCTGAACATAGGAAATCAATCTAGTAACAGTAAGATTCCTCACACCAATAGGTCATGTTAACACTTGTGACCAAACAGCAAAGCATGTTAAGAGCTGCGACACTTTGAGGGCAAAGGTCCTGAATCAAAGTTCGTAAGTTTAAAAAAAGAGTAACAAAAGCACACCACCAAGATTTAAGAATCATGAGAGTACCTGTGCAGCAGTGTACACATACACCACTTTGAGATGGCAGCATAAAACCACCCTATGTAAAATTCTGTAGGTGTGTTTCTAGGACTATTTCAAAAGGACATGCCTCCCATGTTTCTGCTTTTAGGTCTATCTAAGAAGCAGACTGAAGATGTACGTGGATTATTATTTGCATCTTTAGTCCAGAGCAAGCCATTCAAGCTTATTTTTAGTAGGCTGATAGCCTTCCATTCTACTACCTGACTGAAAGGCATCTTATGGGCACTGCAGCAACAAGCAGCCCAGCAGAGGTTTTGCAGCTTCTTCTCACAGACTTCCCATCCTTGCTCTGACACAAAAAACTTCACGTGATTCATTGTAGTCATTTCCATCCTACCAGAATTTGAAGTCCTCACAAAAGAACTAAATATTTTAACTAAGGTGCCTTCAATATGCTGTTTCCAAGTCTGTATCTTTTCTTTTGACTAAATCTGGATTTTGCAATGTTTCTGTTTTTTCCATCTCTTGGCAGAGAAACATCTGCACTGAAGTCACAGCAGGCTCACAAGACAAAAGTGGAGCTCATTGGCAAGAGGGAGAGGCTGTGAGCATGGGAAAAAGACTGATTGCACGCACTTGTCCTTAGCTACAATTAAGTACTCTAAAAGGTAATTAATGCAGAAATACTGTTACCAGCTGCTTTTCCATAACACTGAGCTGAGTTACAGTCAAAGATATGAAAACCAAGGCGTGAGGAATTTATCACTGACCTCTGCAATGCCCTTTAGAGCTAGTGATATTACTGAAAACGGCTCAAAATAAGACCATCACTGGGAAAGTATTCCACAGCTTCCATGTTCCTTGCATTTGGTGTAGCTGCTCTGAAGGGTGGAAGGATTAATGGGAGTGGACTGTCTGAGCCTCTGTTATGTATTTGTGGAAATGAACTTCTAATGACCAGTGAATGGAAAGTAATCAAATGCTTAAAGGAATCTGGAGAAACAAATAAGCTACAATAGGCAGTTCTATTTCTATTTTGAAGCTAGTATTTTTGTCACAACCAGCTGGTTGGTAGTTTAGCGTTTTCCTATAAATTCAACATGTGTCACGGACGTGGCAAAACTAGACAACCTTTGCTCTCCACCTTCCCAACCCCATTCACTGGCTCTTAAAACAGCACACCAAATGAAGAGTTCTTTTAAATACTTGAATGACATTTTCAAGACAGCCAATGTGGCAGCTCTGAACATACGTATAACTGGCTGGACCAACCCTGACATAACACTAGAAGTTGTGATTCAAACAGATATACCTGTATGTCTCAGATCTTACTAAAATGTGAATGTTCTGTAATTTCACAGTTTTTGTAAGACTCCTATCATTGTTAGTGTATCTTACTGCTGCCGCTCAAGTGTCATTAGTCTTTTTTCTTATAAAATGCCCACAGCTTAGGTATCTGCACATTAAAGTAAAAACATTTTTGCAGCCCTTCTTAAGAACTGCCTAGTGTCCCTCTCTGTCAGGCAAGCAAAACTCTCATAATAAAATCAGTTCTAACTTAGCACCATGAAGTACTCATTATGTCTCTACAACTACTCAGATGCATATTTTACCAGCAAGATAATCCTTATTAAAGACAAAACACTTTGCTTCCCAGATGTTCAGTATACATTTATTTATCTTTACTCTCATGTAAAAGACTGTTAGTAACTTTCTGGAATTGTTTTTAAAAGGAAGTAGTCCTTTGAGAATACTCTGAATTTGTCTTAAATCAGTGTTTGGTATCCATAACAAAATTTCCAACTTCCTCCATGCTTTTACCAATAACAATCACAGCCTGTATAAGAATTTGTGCAGCATTTCATCTGCTGACTGATGAACTTTCCAATAATACATTTGCATGGCGCCTCTGTTCAATCTAGTTCCAGTATAAATCTTCTAATTGCTGGCAAGAGAGTTCCATTTCTTGCCAACAGAACAATATTAGATCCTGAATAATCAAACAATATTAGATGTTGAATAACTGCAGTTCCCTTTGGGACCTGCAAGAACAGAAAGCTTCACTGTAAAAGCTGAAAAAGCAAGAGTTTCTTAGGAAAAAAAAAAAACCCACCACCAAAACAATTAAAAATTCATTGCTAAAACTGCATTTTTGTACTAAGATGGAACATTTCTAACACAATTTGCATCTGAATCAACCACTTTAGGACTACTAAGAGACCACATAAGAAATTCACTCTCTGAAAGCACTACTGACTAGATAGAGAGGAACAAATGGCCACAGGTAAGGCAAATATCTTGTCACACATTTACTGTCAATGGGATTTTCAGGAACAGACTGATAATTAGCTTCATATTCCAGCCAAACCATGGAGAACTCTGAACCTTCAAGGCAGCAGGATTCAAAGGATATAAAAGCCTCCTCTCAGTAGCTCTTTGGGAAGATGTTTTCCATCGTGCTCTCCCAATTCACTGCTCCAGTAAGTCTGACAGGCCAGAGCAATAGTGCTACCAGCTTTACACTGGTCTTTCTCACAAGCTCTATTTTAAGAGGCGCTTGAGGTTCCAGAAAGGACAAGCAGAGTGCCAAAGAGCCATGCACTACTGAAATACTAGACCAGAGCCAAAAAGTCTCACTGGAACCCTGCTGTAAATGACAGCTCTTACTAATCTGCATGCACTCCACTACAACTACTCCAAATGCAGACAGTAGAAAGAAGGCATGTAACCATTTTAACCTCCCTTGTCTTCCATGAGAAGACAACAGAGCAGCACTCTTGAATTCTTCCATCCTATATGAATAAAATCAGGCTCCCAAATACTGTCTTAAAGAATCTTCCAAGAAGTTTCTGTTAAAAAGCTGCCTCTCATGCACTATGTTGAACAAGCATAAAAAAAGATTTCACTCATTTTCTGTATATTAACTAAGTTTTGAAAGCTATATGGGAAGCTGCAAGTTGGGGAAAAATAAAAGGGAAATAAGAGGAAGGAACTTAACATTTTAAAAATTTGGTTTCTTCCCATTATTATAGCCATGAAGTACAGCTGCAACTTGTCACCTGCTGTTCAGACCTCTCTACCTCAAGGACTTCAATTTCTTTCATGAATCCTCACAATAAGGTTTCTACTCAAGATTCTTAATGCAGAACTGTTTGTACGAAGAGCTTTGTTTGCAAGAGTAACTGGGACTTAGCAGGTGCATAGCTATTTTGCACAATATGAAATTTAATTTCTGGACAAGGACAGCAAAATTAAGCACTAGAGGGCGTGGAGTGGTCTTAATATTTAATTCACCATTTGCAAGGAATTTTCAGGTATGTGCACACAAATGGGAAAGAATTTGCTTGTCCCAATTTTACATATATATATATATATATATATTTCAAACCCAGGTTTCCTTGTGGTTTTGAGTTAGCACCCAACGGACCACAGACAAAATCCTAAACATTTATGGTGAAATACCATTCAGATTTTTTTTTTAAATAAACTAGAAGCTATGTAAAAACCTGCTAGGAACTGCCAGCTGAATCATTCTTATGGTTGGCATAGTCAGTTCTTTTGTAAAACATTGCTTCCATCATTTTACCTCTTGCATGAGTAATTTAATTTGCTCGTGCTTTTTTTGTAAAATAGCTTTTGCTCTCCCATACTGCAGTCTGCCTTCTATGAACACGAATTTTCATTATTCAAGTATGATTTTTTTTTTTTTTGCCTGGTAGTTTATACAATAGCTACATTTAATGGTGAAACTATTCCTCCAGTGTGATCGACATCTAATGGGTACAAATCATTCATCATACTGAAAAGATGGTGAGTGCATTCCTACTTCAAAGCAGAGTTGCACTGAAACAAAAGAAAAGAAGCGACAACCTCCACTTAATTACCCTGTTAGGTACCGAACAGGGCAGACGCGATGTGCAATGCACAGTGGTGGATGATAATGGATTAACTTCCAGTACATATTATGCAAATCTACACTCACAGGGCCCCTTACTAATAAAGCAAGTACAGCACGACCAGAACCACCATGTTTGCAGCAATGCTGCTGAAGAGCGGTTCCAGCGATTCAGGTGCTAAGCCTCCTGCAGCCCCCCTGCCACTCCCGGTGTGGCTTTGCTGCAGGTTTTGCAGATAGCCTGGAACGGCAGATCCTGCATCATCCCTCTTGCAGGCCCTGTGCCGCCTCCCCTGAAAACTAAACTAAATTACCTTCCCGTGCACAATCCCTCCTCCTCCTCATTGCTTACAGCAGCCTGTGTAGGTCCTCCCGGGACTGGGACACCGACCCGAGGAGACCCCCGGGCAGAGGGCAGGCCAGCCGCTCCTCGCCCGGCCTCCCGCCCAGACCCCGCACACCCACAGCTCCAACCGGCGCCGGCCAGGCCTTCGCTCCAGCGCGAGCCGTGCGGTTCCGCACACGCACCAGAGCCCAGAAAAACGGGAGGTTTATTCAAACACGGAAAGAAATTTTGTATTTAAATGGACACCGAACAACGGAAATGGACGCAGGTAAAACGGGAAGTCTCGGATTCGCGCTGCAGTCTCCTGCTGCCACCGCTGACAGGGATGTCACCCTGTCCGACACCTGCCACCCAGAAATGCCGGCGGCTGCGTACGGGGCCGGGCACAGAAAGCTCCCGCCGGGCGAGGGTCCCGCGGCTGCTGCCGAGGACCCGCCCCGCCGCCGCCGCTTCTCCCGAACACGGAAACCAGCACCCCCGCGGTGAGGCCTCCCTCAGCGGCCCGGGTCCCCCCTCCGGCCCCACGTACCTCCCCCGGCCCGGTGCGGCCCACTCGCCCCGGCCCGGCTCGGCCCGTCCCGCTCTCGGGGCAGCGGCCAAGATGGCGGCGAGGCCCGGCAGAGCGCGGGGCCGCCCCCCGGCGGAGGCGCGGGCGGCCGGGGCGCTGCCTGCGCTGAGGAGCGAATAACGGGCTTCCCCTCCCGCCACAGCCCCGCCGCCGCGGACAGTCGCCCACGGCCCGCTGGC
>VXBL01001518.1:3022209-3061487 GCA_013400195.1 Aramus guarauna | reverse complement strand
ACCGGTGCCCGGTCCCGGCGTTTGCCCAGGGGCGCCGCCGGGCTGGACGCCCCCGCAGCCGGGGCAGCGGCGGGCGGGAGCGCTGGTGCCGTGCCGCGGGCAGCGCGGGGCCCTCGCCTTGCCTTGGGGCGGGTCAGTGCAAAGGCGCTTCTGGGCTCCTGCATGGGATCGTGCGGTGAAACTGAAGGTTGCGTGCAGCAACGCCTCTCGGGTATTTGAAGCACGGCTTGGGTTGTCACCCCGTGTCCTTCGTCTTTGAAAATATCCTCTGAAAACACTCTCTGAAATCCCCGAATAGTACCCTTGAAGCGGATCTCTTTCCCCGTTATACAGGAATTTAGTTACCTAAAAATCCTCATTAGTAGATACGTTTTCTTCAGGACACGTGCAGTATTTGTGGTTTCATATTGAAATAATCTGTGCCATTTGCTATACTTCCTCATTTGCGTGACCACTGTATAATATCACTGACTGAACCCCATCTGACCGATGGCCTGCACAGAAACAAGTCATTTATTTTTAAATGCCATAGCACAAAAACATAAGGTTTCTCAATGCAGGAAGCACAGTCAAAGTGAATACTGAGACTATAGCGAGGCTTTTGTTGGTGCAGTTTCTGATTTGTTTTCTTGGCATTATTCACATGAATATGATTGTAAGATAGCTGATCTCCTTCCAAGTATTCAGTATATGAAGAGGATTAATGACATAAGGCTTGAAAGGTCCAAAATTACCTTGGCGATAACTAATAACTTGCTCAAATATAGCATAAAAAAAGCTGTACTTTAATACTGAGATGAGAACAGTCCCTTTCGGTTCCAATGTCCTTACTGAAAGAACTAATCCTATTAATTTTGTCAAAGTCAGGGTATTTGCTCCTTTGACAGCTGAGTGACTTTTCAAGTCTAATAATAGTTGACAAGCTCAGTAGCAGATAGTGGAGGAGGAAAAATATAACTGAGCTCTCAAAGTAAATAAATGGCAGACAGTAATGTAAAATTGTAATTAAAAAGCAGCAGTTATTTTCACGGGCCTTAAAGCAAGGTAGGACAGGAAACTGGGAATTGCAATGTTTCTGTTTACAAAGCTTATTAGAGGAAAGTGTATTTTTCCTGTTTCAAGCCTAAACATGAAAATTCAAAAATCTGAGGACATTGTTGGAGTACTGAGTTAAAAATGTAAAGTGTGTTTACAATGGAAGGCCATGATGACATGCTTGGATAACAACTGATTAGACTGGAAGTTATACTTTTGTGAGGTAGGGTGGATAAAATGCAGGGAAGGTTGTTAGAACTTGTATCCTCTACTTCTGTTTCAAGTTATTTCAATATGAAGTGTAAACTAGACTCTATAGCTGTTTCATAAGAGGAGAAATGCCATAATAAGCTGGTCATCAAATGAAGTTAATGTGTGCTGTGGGCTGCAGGTTGGCCTTGTGAAACGTGTGCGATGGTTGGACTAGATTTGGCAGACTTCTGCACTCATTTGAAAGTAGCAGCAAGAACATGTTTGGCCAAGTGCTGTTGTGGGACTTTGTCCTGTGTTAAAAGGCAGTACGGAGGGTACCAGAATGGTTGAGGTTGCTTAACTTTGTTGTATTTGTAATGAGGTTTGGTTGCTAATGCAAAGCACTGCTATGTATGTTGGGAGCTTTTAAAACGGTTAACCTACAGATTAGAAAAGAAGTGAAAAATCACTTGAAAATTTTGGGAGATAACAACTTCATATTTGTTATACCAATAATTAGAGGAGAAATCCTTGTTCTCTACAGCTAGTTCTGAGACTCTCCAGCCTCTTCAGAAGACCATGTCTAATGGACTCAACAAGGACAGTTTTGTAACTTACTTATTCTCCCGTACAAAACAAACCTGAATCTTCCTTGTGCCTCCCACGAAAACTATTTAAATATTAAGAAGATATAAAAAAAGTTAAATTTCACTCTGTAATATAAGCCGTACCTTGTCATCCATAACAAACATTTCCTTCCCATATATTTTTTTCAGCATTTTCTCTCTCAAAGTGGCATCTGGGAGGTTTAATGGATACATTTTTTTTTTTTTTTTAGTCCCTTTTGATCCTTTCAGGCAAAGGAAAGCAAATATTGCTCCCTCATCAGGTAGGCAAAGCTGACCAGGTTCAGCTAAAGTTGTTTGAAAGCAATATAGGATGGCTGGCTTTTGCCACCCATTGAGCAGAACACAAAGCCCGAGACCCAAACTAGGGTTCCCAGCTCAACAATGCGTTGTGCTGACATTAATCTGCTGGGCAGCAGGTTCTGCATTGTCTTTATTTGACGGGTGCAAATCCCCGCTAAAACCAACAGGCTTTAGGCAAGGCCATTAATACGTGCTGCCTTGTTTCAGGCTTCTGACTATGTCTCTGCTGCGTGAAATAAAATATCATTGTGTGTGTAAACTCTACTGTTTGAACAGAAAATAGGCTTGCAAAACTGCAAACGGCTTGTCATTGAGTGGTAGCGTCAACTTACTAGAAACATCATGAGGCGTTACTTTAGAGGAGAATTACTAGGGATTTGTGTCCTTTTTATATTTGGGTTGGTTTTATCTTGGAAGTCTGTGAAAATGGCAACCAGACTTGTGTTAACAGACCAGTACAGTTATGAAAGAATTTGGACATTCTCTGTAGAAAAGCTTATATATAAATGTCTGTATAGAAATATGCTTGCATGCAGAAGAAAAAATGAACAAACTTGTGAAATCTGCTGCTGTGAAGTCCCCTCTGCTGCATTATGGCCTTCTGGCTGTTCTGCAGCTGCTGTATTGATTGAATAGTCGTGACGTGGCTGGCTGTTTGGACAAATCAGTTTATCTACATGAAGACAATGTAGGCATTGAATTTGACAAATACTTTATACTAAAAGTACAAAGTACAATATTCCTCTTCTTTTACTATTAGACATCTCTTCCTTTTCAGAATAAATTATCAAATGCTCTGGGTAACTGTTATCAAAAGCAGTCCTTTGTCATTACTGTTCCACATGCATGTTTCATGCATTTTTAATTTTGTTAATAGCCTGGCTTTTAATTTAGCTTATTCCTTCATCAGCTCTCTACAAATGAAAGAAGATTCTGAATATTTTAAATTAGCTGTGACAAAGCTTTCAGTTAGAATTCAGTAAATAAGTTTTCTTTCTCCTTTTTTTTTTTAATTTCACCCCACTCCCTATTTGTATTCATTCCCATTTCTGCCTTCCTGGTTTATACTTTTCTCACTTTCCAGTTTCTCATATCTACAAATATGGGTAACTGTCTATGTCAGTACTCTTAATGGCCTCTTAGTACAAAAAAAGATCTGAAACTCAAGCACCTTGCTGTGTTTGCTCCCAGAAGAATAAAAGCAATAGACTTTTCCTTCAGATGGATATGTAGACCCTTGTAGAAAGCAGGTAAACAAATACTTTTGAAGACACTAGCAACAGACTTTATTAGTTTTGCTTTATTTAGGACATAACAGTAGCAACCTTCCCTTCAAAGTCACATTGACAGAAATATATCCAAAACCGGAATGACTTGCAGCATGGAAAATACCTCGCTCTTGCAGTTCAGGCGCTCATTTCCGTGGTTCAGATATGTAACTCTCAAATTACTGTTCAGATTGACGCGTGCCTTCACCTGGCCTTTGATGTAATCTCTGCGGGACGTCTCATGGCATGTGTCATATTTCCACTGTTTTGTGTTCTTGTATTGGAGAAGCTTGTTAGGATGTTTTCATCCTTTTAATTAAAGTAATTCCTTGCTTTATGGGAAGGAGTGTGTAACCTGAGGAAAGAGGAGGTCATGGAAGGCTCTTTGTCCTCTGGACCATGAGCATGGCTGTTGACTCTTTCTTTCATTACTAATGTTACCTGCAGCCCACCTGGCCAGAAGAGTCATACTGATGAACAACAGTAGTTTAGACATAGTAGTCTTTGATATTGTGCAGAAACGTGCTGCCTCCCTGAAGTCTACAGGACTAGTCTTGTCCCTAGAGCTGCTTGCATGCTTGATTACCTGTGGGAGGGGAACCAGTGCAAATATGCTTATATCATCATCAATCTTGAAGCGCCTGTGAATTTTTCCAAGATTTGTGAGTTCCTTCTTTTTCAGCTGATGAAATAGCTTGTGTAGAATTACTCATCTAATTGGATCTACTAGTACTGCTTACACACAGACAAGGAAGGTGCCTGGAAAGGAGACTTGAGTGAATACAGAAGTAGTTGAACATGGCATCACTGCAACAGTACGAAATGCGCTTTCTGTAGAACAAGACCTTGGCTTACGCTGTTGTTGCTGAGGTGTATTTGATGTGGAAATGTTTGAAGCAAAACTCTGGCTTGCGATTCAAGGTTGTGATATTGAATTTGAGTAGTTACTTACACAGGCATGGTACACCAGTATTTCACAAAACCCGTTTCAGAGGCAGGGAATGGGTTGGTATCTAAAGGTCATTAATTAATACTTGCTGGCAATGTGTTGCAAAACCTTATCTTCTTGAAAAAAGTAAATTGAACTTGCAGATACAATGTGAACACTATTTTCTGAAGGCTGTTAATTTTTAATTTGCATAAATTGCTTCTTAAATAATTTCAGTTTACATACTAGTATTATTTTTGCAATAAATACCAAAGCATTTTGTGTGAAGGAGATAACTTTTTGGGTATTACTCAGAATTCAGTGAAGGGAAAGGGATTTTTTCCATTTTGAACTGTAATCATTTCTGTAATGATTGTTTGACCACAGTCAAAGCTGTTCCATGCTTGCAGGGTATGGTAACATAAAGCTATTTGCTGGCTTTATGCTACCTTGGGATTTCATTTACAGTGAAGGTTTTTGTGGGGTTTTTTCCTTGTACATTCAGTGGTACAAAGCAGTTGGAACTGTCTCAAGGGCTAGGTTTTTGACTAGAATAAGATAGAAAAAAAGTATAGCTGTCTGCAGTATGATGAAGACTTAGCAGATTTATAGACTTTCCTTTGCTCTTACAGCCCTATGGTCTGTGAAACTGCATTAAAAGAACGGGGATTATGCTGTGGAATTTTAAAATAATAATAATAACAAAATCATTTTAATACTTTGCTAGTAGAGCCATACAAGATGAAAATACATCTTATTTTATATTGCAAAATACGAAATTCTCTCTGTAGAAAAGTTTTCAAAACAAGCACTGTTCTAGTTAGAAAATACATGCAAGCTCTGCAAAATGCTGTTACTGAAAGAGAATTTGTGGACTTTCTGCTTGCTAGTCCTGTTTTATAATGTCTGCTTGTTATGTAAAAGCTCATCCTTGTGTCTTGCAAAGCTAGAAGAGAGGGCAGCTTATCTAAGATTAACCTTAGTTTTGTGCTTTGAAGAAATTGAGTGACATGTGTGTTAATGGAGAACTTTTTGTTTAAGTATTGTAAACTGGATGATTTATACCAAATATTTGTGGTGTAAAACATAACACATTAGTCCAAGGCTAAGGCCTAGGTTGCCTATATCTTGGAAACACAAGTTACAAATGTATAAAATGTATAGTTTCATGGATTACTTTATTAAAGTGCAATTTTAAAAGTTCTCATATGCTTACCTGTTGTTATATCAGGTAGGGATGCAGTTCACTTTTAATTCATACCATGTTTGAAAGTAATTGTTTTAGTGAAATCACCTGAGGAATTATTGCTCATCATACACAGAGGAACTGATATGGTTATGAAAATCTCTTCCTTACTGTATAGTAACAGAAGCAGTTGAGAGAAATTTTGGCTAGACCCTGTCAGGTATTATACATTTTTAGATGCAAAAGCTGTGAGTTCCATGTTTCTCTGAGGGATTTCTGAAGCCAAAACATATACAAAGGCATAGGTCAGCTGCTCCACACAAGCAGAGCTAGTCTGGAAGGCATCAGGGAGCCCGACCAAACTCAGCCTGGTGGCCTTGCACATACGTGTTGTGACTATGAGTCAAACCTGTGGCACAAGCATCATAAAAATCTATGAATGACCACAAGCGATAAATGACTTTTTTTCCGAGGATACCCTGGTTGCTGTTGCTCCACCTATGTGTTAGGATGGCTAGAAGTTCCCTGGCAAATGACCAAAAAACCCATAGTCGTAAGTGATGCCTCGAAGACATCAGTAGTGCAAGATGGTTGGGCACTCGGGAATAGTTGGAAGTTTATAAAGTGCTATTAACAAATGCTGTCAAGGTGTCTGTCATACGTGCTATTTCATTAAAGGCTGTTTAATTTTTTTTTAGAAAAAACCCACCCTTTTGATCCTGTCTTGCTGAACTGGTAAAAAGTTAAAAACATTTGATGTACCTCATTTGGACTCTGTAGCTTAATATTCATAATATGCAGTTGTAGGTTACAAATTACTATACATATAGTAATGTATTGTATCTATTTTCCTTTACATATTCTTATGTGCTTGTTAAAGCCAAGCAATTATTTATGAGGGGATCTAAAACTTGATTAAAAAAAAATAATTGGATTTATTATTTAAAATACAGTGATGGGATCAACAAGACCCAGCTGCGTTACTGCTATTGTTGTATTTGCCTGTGACGGGATTGCCCCTCACCCCCCATGTTAAGTTACAAAACAGAGGTGTGGCTATTAGGCACTAAAATTGTAAACTAGGAATAATCTATTGTTCAACATGGATCAGAGGATACAGCCATTATATATCCAAAAGTAATACTTACATTTTATTGGAGTTGAAAATCCTTCATCAGTATTTGGGGACCTGTTGTACTGTGTGTTGCAACAGTAAGGGGATGAATGTGTTTCCCACTCCAATTAGTTTGACTTTTCCAGACCCTTCGCATACTTTAATAATGAGAATTTCATAAGTGGTGATTAATTTTTGAGTGTCCAGTTTGGAGAACCTAGGAAATTTGTCCTACGTCAGGTATTGAACATAAATATTCCTGTTATCTTCATGTGATACTGTAGGTCCTTAAGCATCGTGAACATCTCAAATTTTGGCATCTTCTCTTCTGACACACCCAAAAATAAGCAAGTAGTTGAAAAATTTGGCTTTAATTTTTCTGCTTACAATATTCCGATTTTGTAGATGGAGAGGAAGGGAAACTAAGGCTCATAAACACATGATTAGGAAGTTGTAAAATTTAAATATTTAATTAAAGGTGACACAGCAGTGCTTAACCAAACAACATGGGATTCACTTTTGGCAAAAACAACCTCTTCTGACATCATTTTCATGAATCAGTGTTTCTGGTACTGGTAAGTTAACAAAATAAGTGCCAAATCTGCATGGGATAGCAGTAACTTTGGCAGCCAAATAAAGAGGAAGAGGGTAGGAAGAGTGAGAATAGGAATGTGCCTTTGCCGATGCTTTTCCTTTCTGATGCAGCAGTTCTGCTTGAATGTCAGGCGGAGAAGGAACAAGCTAGGCAATGAAAGGCGACCCTTTTTTCCCTCCAAACGTTGGCAAACGGGCCCACAACTCATCGGTGTCTCCGCTCCTGCCACGTGGCAGGTTGGAAAGACGATGCCCGGTAGGTGCGTCCCACAGGTGGCTGCCAGGCGCTTCAGCGGCTCCTCAATAAAAGAACCTCCTCTCTGGAACGCAAGCGAGAGCCCGCACCGGCGCGGCCAGCCAGCCCTGCCCCAGCTCCCGGTGGTCTTCGCTGGCCGCGGGGGCCGATGCCCGGCCGGCGGTGGCCGAGCAGGACGGCTTCGCAGAAGGTCACCTGAGGCGGCGTTAAGGTCTGAGCCAACGCACAAATAAAAAAGAGTGAAAACGCGTTCTTCTCGAGTGTGTAAAAAGAGTGTGTCGGAGAAGGCGTCGGTCAGCGGCCGGGGAGAGCGAGCGGTCCTGGAGCGGCAGCGGGGCGGAGGGCGGACGCCCGGGCGGGAGCGTGGCCGCTGGCCGGGGGGCGGTTGGGGTCCTCTTGGGAGCGCAGCGATTCCCACGGTCCCGTGACAGCTGAGGGACAGCGATGCCAGGGGCTACGCTGGCCATCTTTAGTGTGGGCAACGCGGCTCCAACTCCGCACCTCTTCGCTACCTCGATAATATTTTATTTTATTTTATTTTATTTTTATTTTTGTTATTAGCCCCGGCGACCATAATTGCCTCCTCGGGCTGGGGCAGGGAGGTGACAGGAGGAGGAGGAGGTGTGTGGGAGGCGCGTGCTCTATGCCCGTACCAAAGATGGCGGCCAGGGAGCGCGGGGCGCCGGGCGGGCGGCGCCGCTCGGTACCTCGCGCTTCCGAACCGGGGNAGCTCAGCCCGGCGCTCTGGGAGAAGGGGCGGCGGGCGCTGATGCGCTCCTGCTCGCGAGGCGGGGGCGCCCGGCGCGGTGTTCCGCTCGGTTCTTCCCTCTTTCTCCACCCGTGCAATTTTTGGGCGTGAGGTAGCGCGGCTTCGTTCCCTCCCTCTCTCCCTCAGCCGCGAGTTGGTTTTGCGGCTGCACGCCCGCGCCCCCGGCGCGAGGAGGGAGACCCGCGCCGGTTCCCTCCCGCCCCCTCGGCCCGGCGGTCCGCTCGTGCGGGTGGGGAGCACCCCGCTCCCTGGGCGCGCGGAGTTTATTTCTGGCGGGCAGGTGGGCGCGCGCCGGCGTCGCCAACCGTCGCCAACGGTCGCCCCGGCTAGGGGCTCGCAGCGGCGCCGGGAGATGCCGGTCCTCGGCCGCTCGCCGGTCCTCAACGGCTCTCCCGTCCGGCCAGCCCTGGCGCGGCTGTCGGCCCCTGGCCCGGCGAGAGCCCCGAGAAGCGATGCGTCGGGCTGGGCCGGGGCTCCTGGAGGTGAACGGCGGGGCGGCCATCGGGGCACGGCCGGGGGTTTCGTGCGGCGTCGCTCTGCGGCGGTGCCGCTGTCAAAGGTAGCGCCTGAGCGCGGGCAGCCACCTTCCATTGCGGGGTCCTGCCCGTGGGGATGGGAGGACGTACTTCGTGGGGCTCCGGCAGCAGCGTCTGAACCTTAGCGTCCCTGTAGCGTGCCATGACTTGAACCTAATTTTAAATGAATCACAAATAATGAGAAGCAGGGTAATAGTAACAGGTTAGGCTGTTAGCAGTCTACCGGAATGGCGGTGATGTCAGTTTATCAGCGAGAACCAGAGAACGACAAACCCTTAACGTTCAGTGAACGGAATTCTTATGATCAGTTTTGCTTCCTAAAACACTTCATCGTAAGATGGGGTGGTATTGTGAACTGGTGACTTTCATCATGTAGTTATTTGGATTGGTCCTTCAGTTGCTAAAGACATGCCTAAAATTACAGGCTCCAAGTTCAATGATCATTCAGGTTGTCTCTCATCTCCTCTCTCCACCCTCAAAACTCAGTATATCAGATTTCACACTGTTTCTGCCCGAGGACTACAGACGGTACTCTTTGAAATTGCAGTAGTATCTCTCTATTGGAGCTTGTGGAGTTAGCACAGCTGTGTAGTGGTGGAACATTTATTTTTTTTTCCAGTGGCAGCCTTGCTTACATAAGGCCGAGGCTTTTAGGCTTGGCTTCTATGTTGGAACCTGTGACTGTGTCACTCTAGAAGATTATGAAAGTTTCATAATGAATGAAATCTTCAATGAAGATACTCCTCTAAGTTAGTATGTAAGCACGTAGCTCCTTAGCCAAATACTGGCTTTACTTAAGTAAGGAAAGCACGTGAGCAGTCTTGCAGACTAGTTGTATGTTTAAGGTCTGTATCCTAAAGTGATTTGCTGATGAGCAGTGCAAGGGAAGTTGTCTGAACTCTGGAACCATGAAATAATAGTTCTGAGGTACTTTTAGTGTCAGGCAAGCTATGGTTAATAGTAAATGTAATCTTATTCGCTTATATTTATATTGCATTGGTAAGTGTGGTGAGAGAAGGATGTTCCTAGTCGAGAGCTTATAGTTATTCAAGTGCTATGAATCTGGTACTGTTGCTGTTCTGTTTTAACTACATGTATAAATGATTTTTGTTAAATTCAAATCTTCTGTTATATAGGTGTGACTATGTTCATTTGTGATTGAAAAAGATATGCTGAGAACAGGCTTAGAACATGCCTTGTTTGGCCTTACTTTTAAGGGCATAATGAAAACCTATTGAAATACTAACATTTTATATCTTAGAAAACCATATCTTTTATTTGTAAATGGATGACTAGACATGCAGCAGGCTCTCATGCAGTTGGGATACCCAAATGTCCCAATCATGTTTTATTAAGGCTTTCTGACTGTAAAATGTCTGAGCATAGGAGTTTAATATTAGGTGTACTTTACAGCTGCACAGCAGTATGAGGCTGTGACAGAGCAATAAAAAGGGCGATGTTTTCAACTTAGCTTCTTTTACTATTAGTTACTATTATATAGATAAGAAAATTTTTGCAGCAATTAGCAAGAAAAAAATCTGCAATGTTATTTAAGAAATAATGATACCTTTTTTTTTTTTTTTAAGCAAGACATGCCAGTATCCAAAGGCTCAAAATATTCCTCTGTCTCTGTGCCAGTAACTAATAATATGCTTTCACTGATATTTGATGTTGCTCTTCCACTGAAGTGCACAGCAGCATGGGATGATAACAATATTGTGTGATAGTTAGATACAGTACTGCTAACATTCAGCAGCCAACTTGAAACAGGACTGTATTTTTAAAAATGCCTGCAACAGTAGAGGATTAGAAATGTATAACCATGATACTGGACACAGCATTCCAGATCATTCAGTTATGGTTAATTTTGTTGACTTCTTAAAAATGATTGAAGGGTAGCTCAGGACTGATGTGGATTTTTTTGTTTGATTTCATTTCATTACTTCTGAAACTTGTGATAGGAGTAATAATGTGAAACACTGACTATTTGGGAAAAATCAATCATCTTGGCGCTCTCCAACCAAATGCTATCATTAGCAGGTGACTATTTATTTATATTTAATGAATTACATTGCTTGAACTTATAATTACAACTCACTCTTCATCTAGACCAAACTTAAATGACAAACTCATATTGATTGTTGACAAGAGTTCAGAATACAAATGCAGTGTACATTCAAGCTTTCTGTAAAGTAAGTTACTGTTGTTGCTGTAGTTTTGTCTGCTAGATGGACGTTGTATTTCTGTGTCCAAACAAGTTTTAGATTTGTACAAACATTTTTAGTTTAGAGTTTAAAAAGTATATATACTGTTCATAAATGTATGTAGTCTGTGTGTATGTGTATGCATACAGATACACACGTACATACTGAGTGTGTATAGCCAAGTATACCTTAATTTGTGCAGGTGGAGGAGTTGTCATTTGTTTCTTGAAGAGAAATATTTGGCTGAGCCAAATATTCTTTTGCAATAGGTTAGTAGAATTAAGCAAGAGCGTCCTTCTCAGATGATTAGATACCAGTAGTCCCATGCAAAAGACCAGAGAGAGTCTGTGGAGTACATGAGAGTTTGTTCTGTGGCTGTTGCAGAGATGTATTTCTGAAATAACCTATTTATCGTGAAATCTCGCATTTCAGGAAATTATTGCTGCTTCTTCACTAAGCTTTACGTCTAGTTGGTTGGAAATAATCCGTGAAATTTTAATCAGTGCAGGTGTCCAGTGTGGCTGAATAGCAAGCATAAGTCCGATAAGGTTCACATGTACTGCTGAAAGTGCCAAACTTGGTGAGAATGTAAGTTTAATATCTCAGTTTCTTGCTTCAGAGACTTGTAAATTTAGCATTCTCCAGGATCCTAAATATTATGTTTAAGTTTATGCTTTTATGATATATGTGGCTTTACAGAGTATATGTGATTTTTTTTTTTTTTTAATTTTTACAGAGGAGGAAACTGTAGCCAAGTAACTGCTATACCTCACGCTGCGCTACGAAGAAGCGCAATAGTGTAATAGTGCAGATATTTTGCAGCCCCTCAAGAAGGGAAGCCTGATTTGCACTGCACCGACATGTAGCCACTGTTGAGTTAATCAGTTTGAATATACTGATTAACACACCCAAGTCTTTCTCTTTAAACAGTAGAACACTCACCTTTCCAGATTGTGGTTCACAAAGCTTGTATTAGAAAATACTGATCACAGTGGTGATCTTAAATGTCTGCTTAAGCTTGCTGAAGTTTTAAAATTTGTGACTTGGATTGTTTAGGCTCTTCCCATGTTGTCCAGAAAGGTATTTTTGCCGAATGCACTGTCAGTTAAGAAATGACACAACTACACTTTCCAGTACAAATGGAGTATATGGATTTTTCTCATTTTTTGCCAATGGAATGTTAATATCTAGTTTTAAGCATGGAAGTTCTAGTACTTAGGTAGTTCAAGGACTTAGTTAATTCAAACAGCTGAAAGAACAAAAAATGCAGAAATACATGTTAACTGAAAAAACAAAGCTAGCTATTAGTTTTGCAAATAATCTAAATATGTGAGCTAATACATATGAAGTTGAGTGTTATAACCTGTGTACCTCTCTTCATAGAAATCAAACAGTTAATGTACTCAAAGTTGTACGTGTTTGAAAACCTATCAGGTTCTGCTATCCTGTGTTTGGTTGTGAGAAAGATCTGTATTGATGTTGGGAGGAGTTTGCCCAGAAGTAGACTTACTAGGCTAGTGAGAGCTACCTTAGCTTTTAGAACTTTCCATCCCAGATGGCACCCTACTACACAGCCTCTGCAATACTTGAACAGGGATGATTATAAAATACTGCGGGCAAAAGAAGGATTGGGAATGGAACAGGAGTTGTTGCATGTGATATAAAGAGCTGCCTGGATTAAATGGCACATAAGTGCTAGTTCCTGCTGCTGCTGACATACTAGGAGTTTGTATGCATGTTATTAGCTTGATAGAGCTTCTGTGCATGCTAAACCAGTACTAAGTTGCTCTTGTGCTGCTTTAAGTATATTGACCAGTATATTCTGTAGCCTGCAGCTTGTTAAATGTTTAGTAGCTTCTATTTTACTTTTCTGTTGAACAAGGTAACTTCTTCATAGGTAGTGACCTCAACTTGTCAGATATATTTCAGAGAGTTTTTGAAGTACAGCTGCTGATTTCTGGCATACCATATACTTAAGTGCTGAGACTTGTCTTACATAGAAGTTATCCATGATATGCATTTTTTTTTCTTAAGCGTAGGTATAAAATTGTTGATGTGTAGAATTTCACAGAATGTGCAAATCAGCTAAACATCAAGTACAGGAGCATAAGTTTGGGACAAAGCTGCATTCAGCACTCTTGGAATACTGACTTGTTCATTCATTGTCCTGCAATACTAGTGATGCAATACTTAGTTTTTAAAATTGAGAGGATGCCCTATCTTGGCCTCCAATTGCAATTCCCTTTATCCTTATGTATTCTTAACTGTCATCTGTGTCTCCCTCTTCTTCTAGCTAGATATAACTTATAGTTATGCTATTTGGAAGAGCCAATACTTCTTGTCATACTGACAAAAGTATTTAGTGAGTCTTACAGGTTTTTACTAAGCAGATGAGATATCTCAGGAGTGAGCTGGATTTCTGGCTTTTGTCTTCACAAAGCAGTGTCTTCCACATTTCACTTACAGTGAAATGAGCTGTAAAGGCCTGTCTTTGAAAGGACAACAAAAAATAGGATCCTTAAGGCATGGTTTACTATGTCTCAATATCAAGATTTTCCACTTCTTCACTTCTGCACTTCAGAATTTAGCATTTAATGGAGGCTGATGTGGCATCGTAAAGAGGAACAAGTTTGATTGCGTACTTTTGGCAAGTAGCTTCAAATTTGACAAATATTTGTCAGCTGAGGGCTTTTCATAGCAGTTGTGAGAGGAAGTAAGTGAATGAGTTTCCAACCTCTTTTGGACACAATTCATGACATTGTTCCGTATCATCCCCTTTCTGCTTGTTTTGTATTCTTTTTTTTCTTACCCTGCTGAGTAGAAATTAATGTCATCTATCATTTAGTAGGCAGATGTAGAGTCTCTAAAACATTTATCTTGCTCTAAATGGGTCAGAACAATTGAAAGCTCACTCTGGGATTCAGCTGACACTGTTACGCAGCTTCAGATAAACTGCAGATAGACTTTGGATCCAACTGCAGTGTTGCAGTAGTACTTTTTTTGGGATGGGGATACAGGGAGTATGCTTTCTCTTCCAATGCTTGATAGAGACATGGTCAAGAGGGAGGTGTATTTGTTGGTCATACTGAAGCTACCTTCGATAGCTAGAGCAAGGGCTTGCCTTACCAGTTGGAGGCAGCAAGTGTTAGCTTAGCAAGGAATGTGATGGGTTTGAATGTAGTTTTAGGCAGCCTTTGAGAACAGCTGCGTTCACTCCTACTTGATGCTAGGCCACATATCTAATCCTTTCGTATTACTGCATTATCACCCAAGTACATGCTATTCAAGAAAATGGAATACATGATTTCTGAGTGAATCTAAAGAAAAAGTTAAAGCCAGCTCTTTCAGCCATTTACAGTTTCTCTCATATAAGACATCTCTGATGTCTTGTTTTGATGTGGCAGAAGTCATGGTCATGAATTTCAAATTGATTAAAAAGTATATACGTTCTTCTCAGTAGATGGCTACACTGTTTAAGATGGCTGACAATGCAGAATCCATAAACTCTTAATTTCAGTTTATTAAAACAGACTTAAATTGTTAATTATTGGTCAGTAGTAGAGTAAACCCAGAAACTGAGTCTGTTCAGCGAAATTCTTATAACGTGGTCTGATGCTCCCCCCTGTCTAAAATCTGGTATTACAACTGAAATGCAATCCTTTAAAAACACAGAATGTGGCATGCAGCTCTAATTCTTTATCTGAGTGAATGGCAGCTTAACAGAATACGTACCTTTATATATTCTTGACTGTTTGCAGTCTGTGTATTAATCCAAGAATGTAGGGTGATACTTCACTCAAATTTGATTCTGCCTATATGCCAGGTTTCCATGTGATTACTGCACTGGGCAAAAAAATGTATCTTTTTATTCCTTAGCTGTATTCAAGAAAAACTTTTCTCTCTAGTAAAATAAGATCTTCAATATAATATACTAGGAAAAATAAGCTAATGCTAAGCTAACTTGAAACAATTGTTTTTCTCACAGTGAAAATGTCCTGTTTGGAATGGGAAATCCTCTGCTTGATATCTGTGCAGTTGTGGACAAGGACTTCCTTGACAAGTAGGTCTTGCTTTTTTTATTTTCTTTTTAATGTTAGTTTTGTTTCCAGCGTATGCCTATAAACAAATGGAGGACTACCTGCTTGTGTAAAGCTAAGTTTGTGCTGCTCTCTGTGGGATTCTGGTTTTATGCTGAAAAACGACAACATTGTATCAGTTATTTAATTGTTCTAGCTATAAGAAGCTGTGGTGGTGTCAATGAAAAACTTCAGTGTTTTCATACGGTTTTGGCATTTATTGTTTTCTATCAATTATTCATTGTAGTCTCTTCATGTTGTCTTTGCTAGCCTTTAACTGGAAGCAATCATCAGTGTCAGTAAGATGTAGGTAGCTCTTGTATGAATTTTTGTGTGCTACTTTTGATATACTATTACAGCACTCTTTTCTTCCTTCAGTGATGACTTTGGGGCAAATAAGCCATTTCTATAACACACCGAGAAAAGTTGTGCAAGTGTACCTTTTTTTTTCATGTTCCAATTTATCAGTCAAGAACAGGACCGCTTTTTATCATGTGGTCTGTTATCTTGCTTAAGCCTAGCTGTTGTGCTACCAGCCATATAACCATATCGCTGAATTGCTGTTTGTGTCTTGCTGTTGGCATTAAGCTTACTTGTTTTCTGATCAGCTTGGAGATGTGTCTTTTCAAGAGGTGTAAAATACAGTTGCTCTTTTAAATCCTTCATGAGCTTGCTTTCTTCCAGTTGTTGCTGCTTTGTTTCTCTTCTTTGCAAGTGATTGGAAGTTAATCTCATCTTTCAGAGTGCTCAGAATCCTTTGTTCAATTTTTGAAGCGTTATTATTTTTTTCTCTAGTTGTTCTTTTAGTTATTAATGGGAATACTGGATCAAGAATAAATTTCACATCAAAGAACAGGTGCAGAGTTTTTATTCATGAATGCGTACTGTCAGCCACAAATCTTTTGTTCTTAAGCTTTTAATAATAGCAATAATTTGTTTTGCAACTGATATTTTATCACTCGAGTTTGATCTAAAGGTGTGTTTAAGTGAGACCCTAAATATTATAAGCTGGAAGCAAAAGATGAGAATATAATGGAGTGTAACAATCTCAAAAACATCTGGAACTTGGAACACTCAAGACAGACTCAATTTTTGAAAAAGTAAATTATTCTGATGTAATTCTCTGCCTTATGTTTCTACTGGAATAACTTGAAAACCAGTCTCTGAACATAAGTAATGCTCCTGCTTTCCACCCAACAGTACTCCCCAACTAATCCTTACAAATTGCTGTTATAAAAGAGATGATGGGCACTCTATTGCAGCAGTGAAATCCTGCAAGAGTGCATTGTGTTTTTCACTGCGCCTGATGTGCTCTGCAGGATTTAATTTAATTTAAAAATCAGAAGTCTTATGTACTCAAATTTGAGTCCTGTCAGATAAGTTAAAGTATCTCCTGAACAGCGTATGCTCTGTGAGCATTTCTTCACTACCAAAATGCCTTTGTGGAGTGTTGTGTTATTTAAAGCAATAAGCAGTCCTCAAACAACAGTTTCACAGAAGACCTGCTGATAGTGTGATGGTTCTAATAACTTGAAAATTGAGAAGCTTGTCTACCTTCTTCACATGTACTTGATTTTGTTTCTAGCTCCCTATTTGTAAGTATATGCATAGCAATGCTTTTAACAAACAGCATGTTTCTATTCTAAGTCCGATTACCTTTTGCAATGCTTCTGAAATGGTAATCAAATCCCCTGCCTCCTCAGCTTGCGAAGGGAGATAAAACAGCAAACCCAGCTGTAGAACAACCGCTCAAATAAAGTTATCTGTTCAAATGCTGCAGGGAGGTGCAAGAACATAGACGTTTCAGAACTGTGAGGCATTGGACAGAGAAATTGTTAATCATACCAGCCTAATGTTTCTGTTTTTTCTTGTCAAACAAGGTATATATCCATCTCTAGCCAGGTAGTGTCAGCTCTAGGTATCTTGGCAGTGATCAAGTAACTCTGGAGTCTGTCTCTTACCTCTTCAACTAGATGGGTGTGTTTAATGGGGCCATCAGGCTGGCTGGGCTCTGACTTCAGAAGGTAGCTTAGTAAAGTGAGGAAAGAGTTCAGGTAAACATTCATTAGAATTTTAGATATTTAACTTTTTCACAGTTTCTGTTAGTTTATCTTGTATAACCAGTTTTAAAAGTAAATACTTTTGTTCCATCAGAACATGAGAAAAAACTTCTTTACTCTGAGGATGATAGAGCACTGGAACAGGTTGCCCAGAGAGGTTGTGGAGTCTCATTCTCTAGAGATACTCAAAACCTGCCTGGACATGATCCTGTGCAACCTGCTGTAGGTGAACCTGTTCTAGCAGAGGCGTTGGACTAGATGATCTCCAGAGGTCCCTTCCAACCCCCACCATTCTGGGATTCTGTGTTTAGAATAAAGGACTTAATGTTTAAGTGTAATCAATGTATATTGTCAATGAAATGAGAGAGTGTTAAAATGAGTCTTGTAACCAGTTTATTTTTGTAACTTCTATTAAGAAAATGCAAATGGAAACAGCATAAGATTTTGTAGGAAGTCTCAAGTGGTCCTTTTAACAATATTTAAATGGCCTACAATCCATGTTATAAATAAACCTGAAAATAAGTACATAATGCAGTCCTACCCCAGGCAAATTTAAAACAGCTTGCTGCCATGTAATACTGGTTTGAGGAAGTGAGCAGTCTTGAAGGGTTGGATGGGTATTTTTGGCTTGGGTTGTTAGCACAGCCCTGTCACCTTTCTTTCAAGGTGGATTTTGGTTTAATCTGGGCTCCAAAGTCTTTTGCTTTCTTGACAAGTTTTGGAAAGCTTTAAGCCTTTCCTAGACTTTTTGTAGGAGAGGTGGTCTTAATTTATGTCACAACAGAACTTCACTGTGCCTGTCTGAGCTTTTCAGACCACATCAGCAGTCTGACATTACCTCAGCCAGAGAAGCTTTGGTCTCTGTCGGGTAGTTATGTTTTCTGGGTCTCATTTCTTATCTCTGTTCAGGGAGACAATCTGGAAAAGTGTTAGCAATGTTGATGGCACTGTTGAAAGCCGGTGATATCCAAACCCACTTCAGTTGCTGTTCACAGCTGGAGAGCAGTCTTGAAGTAAATATAATCCATTGTATGTTCTTGGTTTTTCTGAGTATCTGCATGCAAGAAATATCAGATGGGGGGGGGGCTGGGCAGAGGATGTCTCCTTTTAATTTGCTTTAACTTCATAACCTAACAGTATTTATCTTTGTTTATTTTTTCTAGGATTTAGATACTTGCTCAAAGAGCAGATTTCTGTGGTTGGGAGGAGATATTATAGAAAAAGTATTAATGCTTTGTGGTTGAATTGCTAACTATATCTACACTAATCTCTGAAAGAAATTTTGCTAACGGGTATTCATTAAAGCTTTTGATGTACCCTGTCCTACCCAGGACACTTAAGAGAAACGATTCCTTTACCTACTGAACCGGTAACAGGCATTCAAGCATAACTTAATCTACACTATGTATGTTAAACTAATAAAGCGGGCAAAGAAATTCTGATTAACATGGCAATGATGTTTTAAGACTCCATAGAAACTCAGTACTGCTGACTCCTGTAAATACTCCAGTGTCCTGCTGTTGAAAGTTAGGAGATGGCATCTGTTTTATTGCTCCCCCTAGGGCACTCCATTTTGCAAATATTTAGTTTTTGACATTTATCTAACGATAGTTAATTTTTAGACTGTAGAGATCTGATCATTACTTGTCACCTCAAGTGCACATCCAGCAGTTGAGAAGGGTGTGTTTACAGAATGGACAAATCTTCTCTTGGTTTTGTCCAACATTTGGGTCTATGACTGCATGAATTGAGGTGGTGTAGAGAATCATTATTGACAAATTCATGTTGACAGAATTATTATGCTAGTCTTGGAACTTCTAAATATGGGAAAACCTTATATCTTCCCTAATTAGCCAGTGGGAATACAAGGGAAATATTTGTAATTGCCAGCACCTGTATAAGCATATAAATATCTTTTGCTCACTCATGCTCCTAAAAAGGAGTGGAGATATAGGGGAAATCATGATGTATTTCCAATTTCTCACATCAAGGTTAAGGATGTTTATTGCTTTATTTTATTCTATTTTCTGGACTCTTGACCACAGTCATGATCTCGGGAAGTGAGGTATGTTTACTAGTCTGGATGCTGAATTCCATTACATTTATCATCTCCAGACTGATTATTTGGTCAGCATCATTGTCCAGGATTACAAATTGCCATTTGATTTACTTACTGGATGTCAAAAGCAGCCAAGTCTTTTTATCCTTGTGTATGTGGTGTTTTTTTGTTCTCCTTAAAATCCGGGTCTATGACAATCTTTGTACAAGTTCCTTGAAGGTGCTCAGTAAAGATCTGTAGTTTTAATAGCTTTCATGCCCTGTATCATCTTCTCGTTAGCTCTCTTCCCTGCCTTGTCTGTGACACTGTTGTAAATACAGTGTTGTTGTAAATATCTGTAAACCAAGAAATGGGTTTATATTCTCTTACTCTTCACTAGAAAAACAGGTTTGAGGAAGTGGTAGAGGAAGAATAAATGGGGTCTTTGACATGTATTTGTGCTTTGGAGTGGTGGTGATAGTTAAGGTATGAGAAGAAATATCATTACACTGAAGGAAGTAATTTTGATCTGTAATTTCCTAAGTATGGGTATGGGTCTCCTGCAGTGTGCTGCCAACTGGTCTGCAGCATTGGAAGTGGTTGGGTCATTACTGGAGATCCCAGGATGCTTGGTCATTCTCTATTTTTCCTTACTGCAGAGTGCTCTTGGAGGCTAATGGATTAGTTAAGCACAAACTTCACTAATAGAGCAATGTTGATGTCTGGTAAGTTAAACTTTCGTGTTTGAAGCAGTTTTAGTGCTTGCTGCAATGAAAGTGAAGATGATGTATGTATTTGATCTTTTCCCCACTCTTTGGATCATAAATCAGGAAAAGGTTTGAGAAGCAGCTGAAATGAAAAACATCTGCTTACATGCATTAAATTTAGGTTGGTCTGTATAGCTGTGGCTTTAGCCATTCTACTATGTGTTATACTCAATATTTGCAGTTTGTTACCTTTGCTCATATCTCACAGAAGCCTTTGTAACTTCCTATAGCAAAAAAATCAAAACACCACTCATGCAATTAACTCTCATAAAGTGGCTGAGAGTCTAAATAGCTTTTACACAATCGGAAGTGATTCTTTGTTCACTAAATTCGGGTTTCAACACTGTCTTAAGGCTCCAATGCAAAACAAGCCCAGAGCTTGAAAACTGAGAAAGACTGGTGGTGATTCTGTACTAGGAGGTTGCAGGATCAAAGAATGCACAAGCTGCAGATACGGACTTTGCTGCTAGATTTAAGTGGGAGTAAAAACCCAGACTTACAGCTTTTTCAGTTTCACTAATGTGTTTACTTCGACTTTGTATGCTTCATCAGCCCTCTGGGATTTTGTATTGCTTTGAGCTGGGGATTGTGCTGTCTGTACAGTGCTGAATGTATGGAAAGTACATAGTAATAACTTGTCTCTGAAAATTTACCCTTCTTTTGTGTGGGTGGGGTTTTTTTTTTTGGAAGGTAGTTTACTATATAATGTTCCATTGTTTCAATAATCCTACTGGATTACTGGCTACTAAAACTATCTGTTGCATTGGCTCACTTGGCAGAGAAGTTGAACAGCTGAGGGTTCTTTATTATTACCTTGTGTTTTGAGTTGTGTCTGTAGAAGTCAATATAGCTTATCTCAGGGTCTGACCATAGAACATTGTTGAAACTGTTAAGCTAAATTGCATCATCTGACTGCTGGTAAGTTATAAGAAACTTAAGTGTTTGCTTGCAAAAACTTAGGGTAACAATGGCTGTCTTTAAAATGGTCCTCTCGGCACTACACGCCTATAAATTTGGTAGCATTCCTGACAACATAATTAGAGCTTTCTACAAGCCTGATAATGTCTCCTAGTGCATTTAGTTAAATGTGTAGTTTAAATGAGTGAAAGATTTTAGTTAAACTCCATTTGGAAAAGGCTTTTTGAAAAAAAATCTACCCTATGCAAGGATAAAGCTCTGCATGAAGAGCTGTGATGTTTTCAGGGTATATTGAGCTTGAACAACAATTATAGAAGAGCTTGTACCTACTTATTTACCTGTAAAATAGAATGTAACATGTTCATGAATAGGAAATATCCACTCTTTGTTATTTCTTGTCCTTATTGTATGTTTTTACTGTCTTAAGTACTTGCTTAGTAATAAACTGCAAATTATAACTTCATTTTTTTTTTCCATTTCTTCAGAAAACTTTAGTTTAATAGATGCCAATAGAACATGTCTAGTTCTTGGATTAATTGTTTTCTTCAGAATAACCTTGAGACACATGACACTTATGCACACAGAGCTTATCTGTATTTTCCCTTCACTCCCAAGTAAAAATTTGTTTAAGAAAACTTTGGGAGTTGCATTACAAGGCAAATGATGAAAAACGGGGCTCCATTTGCCTCCTCAATGCAAACAAGGAACTCTAAGTGAAAGAGCTGTAAGAATTGTTTCTGTTTTTAACTAGGCAATGATATTAAATAAGACCCTTGCTGAAGATGTCTGATGGAAAAAGCTGTGTTTCTCAGTAGAGAACTGGAGTCAATCCAAAACCAGATGGTAAAACCTTCTCTTTGGAAGTGGTACTTGCTGTTTGTACTAAAAAAACTTTTCATCTTAGAGTTTCCTGATTGCACAATATAAGAGATTGACTTTTATTTAGGATACAGTAGATAAAAATTGTGATTCATGTTCTGTGTGTAGTTGCAGGCATTATTTTAATTACAGGGTAATACGATGTGATTTTAATATCACTTACAATTCCCATCCTGCTTTACCAGCCTAAAATTTTTAACAGCGTAGGAAAGGCTAGAGGTTTTTCTTTTTTCTAGTTAACTAGAGTAGTATAGTGAAATAGTTTGATCACTTATGAGTTGAAGAATAGAAAAGCCCAGGCAAAAACTAACAATTATTCTACATATTCTCAGGTGGTTTTTTTTTTACTGTAGATGAAATTGATATGTCATCTCTTAGAAAAGACAACTTTCCAATGATAGCATCTTTGAAGTGATTGGAATACCTTCAGCTTTTGAAAAAAATTCAGTTTTTTAAAAAATTAGATATTTAACTGAATTTTAATGCTTGTTACTACTTGATTGTTTTGCTTCCTTCAGGTCGGCAATTGGCAATCTCAGTAGCTTTTCTTCCCAAGTTACGTGTATCAACATGAGAGGGATTCTGTCCTTCCCTTGAAATTGAATACTAATTTTTAACATTTCTTTTTAGTAACTTGCTATTTCGTCAGGCTATTCCTGAACAAAGTGCCAATACCACATCAGTGTTACTGTTAACTGTAACCTAAGTTATGAGGTACTTATGTTGTTCTTGATCTCAGACACTATGCTTGTGCTCTGCGTCACATAACCATGTCCAGGCCTGCTCTGTGCTTTGTCTCTTCTTGTTCTGTTTCTTTCTGGAGTGTTGGACCTGTGGTCTCTGCTGTAGCCACAAGGAGAGGGCGGAGGCAGTCTGTCTTCCTCTTAATTACTGGTGTTCTTGTTTTCCCTTAGTCCTGGGATGGAGAAGGGTAAGCCAGCTGTTGGAGTGCTATTTTATTTCATTTTTGTTAGGGCAGAACCATCAATACTCCAAGTTACTAGAGACCAAATCTCTGTTGTAGACTTCAGAATATCATGAAGTCTGTTGTTGCCTAATAATAATTAAATGGCAGTGCTTGGGACAATGATCTTTGATTTTTATAGACCCTTGATTCCCCCCTTTAGTAAGAAAATAGACTGCTTCAGTGAAAGTGTTGTGTGTTCTTTTTTTGTTTGTTTTGAAATTATTATAATGAGATTCAATGTTGAGTTCATCAGTCAGTGGTGTAGGTGTTTGTGCTGTGTGTTAGGTTCTTTTTTTGAACCTGTGCAAATCCTATAAAACAACACTATATCTTTTAGGATAACTCAAAAAATGCACTCAGAAAAGCTTTGCAAGCTACATGAATTAATTTTAACAAATGAATTATCTTCGTATTTTAGTTCTACTTTAAACTGGTGGGTTTATGCCTGTGTTATCAGATGAAGACTAGAGAGTTATGGCTAAACAATTTTGGGTGATTATTTTTCCAGCTTGCTCCAGTGATTTTTGGGTTTGTTTTTTTTCCCCTCCATTTTTTCCCTTATCATCAAGTGACAGCAAAAGTGATTAAGTTTCAGTGCAGGAATCAGAGCTGCACATGAGAAAGTGTAAAAGGGGAGCATACGACTGCCTAATATGACAAGCTGTAACAAGTGAACAGTAGTGAGAAGTTAAAGAAATACAAGTATTATCATGGACTTTTTCAATTCTTGTAGTGTTGAGGCTACTTATTTGGTGTTGAGGCTAGTTCTCATTCTTTCTAGGTGTTAGGAGCTTCCTGCTGGTTGGAAGATAGGCAATAAAGATCACTGTAAAATTATGCTATTAATATAGTCAGGAAGCCTACGGTCATCTTCCTTCATGAGAAGGGAAACTATGACTAAATTCAGTGCCTGACCCCTCTAAGTAAAGGTGGCATGCAGTCTCAACTATGGATATTAACTTAATAGAAAAACAAAAATGGTACATGGTGATGCAGATGTTTCAACCGCAGTGACTCTTATGTGTCTTCAAGCTAGCATACCTTATCTGTTCTTTTTCAAGACAAGAACTGTAGTAACAATGTAAATCTTTTAATTTCTAATATTTATATGGACTTCCAGTAGAAGAGACAGTGTTCCAGAATGTCATGTGTCTCTTGGGAACTTTTTTTGTAGTTTCTGTGTGGAAAAGAGATGAAGACCTTTCCCCAGATCTGATTGCTGTAACTTCATTTTTGCACAATTGTGTTCCAGTGTATTTCATTGAAGCTATTTTGGTTTTGAATTATGCTTGCGATGTTATGTACAGTAGTACTAAATAACAACTAAAATAGTAAACAGAAATCAACTGTTAGTTGGTCTACATTAGTGTAGTGAAGTGTTTGGATGTGTATCGTGATTAGGTGTGGTTTCAATTTCAATGTCTGTAGTATTTTTAAACTAGATTGCAATTCCTTGAGCTCGGAGTTGTTGGAAATCACATTTCAGAGGATTGTGGGCTGGGAATTAGCTATCTTCTTTACTTAAGGGGGAAGAAAGAAGAAGAAAAAAAAAGGCAAATCTTGCCACCTTTGCAAAAGTTAGCCTGTGCAAAATCTGACTTCTTTCTTTAGCAGCTTTTGTGCCAGGGACATGGTTAGCATATATGAGCTCAGGCAAACTGTAGAGTTGCATCAACATATTCCACCATTCAAATACCAAATTAATTAAGATTAGTAAATTGCTGTAGTAATTGCTAGCTTTTTATTGTTTTGAAAGCACCAACTGCAAATTCCTGCTTTAGTTAAGAACATCTGAGATGTAGCTGACTTGTTTTCAAAAGCAGGGTTGTTTCAAGTTTTATATAAAAATTGGGGCAAAAAGTTAATAAAAGAAGCCTGGCAACTTTACAGTATAGGATATTTTGAATTTCAAATTTTTGCTGACTCAAAATCAGAAATGCTCAGAACACCTTTTTCTGCAATCAGCCCTGGGACAAAACTTATTCAGCCAAAGCAGGAAGATTTTGGGGCTGTAAATGGCAGGAACTGTCCAAATACCTCAGTCCCTTTGTTCTCTGCCAGATCCTTGGATGTCTGGGCTTGATGTTGCAGCTACCACTGTGGGTGAAGGGTTAAGATGCAGAACAGTGCCTATGGCTAGAGGCAAAAGGGAGGAACAGTTCTTCCCAGAAGCAGCAATTGCTGTTCTCTGTGTGTCTGATCATCTAGAGGTAGCAGAGCAAGTAGTTTATCTCTCAAGAGCTCTTCCCTGAATCTCCATCTTGGTGTTCCTCCTTCATTTTTTTTAATTTTTTCTTTTAGGATGAAATTAAAATTTTCAGTGCAGTAAAGAAACCTTCTCTGCCATTTTCCATGTGCTGCTTTTTCTGATAAAGCTAATGCCTTTAGTGGCTTAGGTAAGTTTTTTCAGCATGGCTGGAATTTCACAGTGGCTGGAACACTTCTCTGTAGCTTGTTGTTTGCTGTAGTCAGTGTTATGAATAATTTTTAGAGAAGGCAAATTAAGGCACATGAACTCCCTGACAATTCTTTGTTTAAGTTTCTGTAAGCTGAACTGTCTTGTAACAAGTCCTCAGATGCAGAGCCAATGATTGAAGAGATCTAGCTTTTAGGCAGCACAAAGACTCATTTAGGTTGCAATAATAATATGGAATTGACACGTTTGCCTAGCCTGTCACAAACACAAAGGCATCCATAAATTTGTGTAAAAGGAAAATGGAATACATCTTAAACTATATTTTTAAAAAATATAGTTTAAAAAAATTAAGTGGTATGTAAGACTTGCTGTTAGTTTCCTTATGACTTCTAAATGAAGCAATGCATTTTGCATTATATATGATATACCAGTCTTTTTCTCTGTGTCCCTATGAATGATGAAAAGGTCAAGTCTTAGCATTTCTAAGACAATATAGTATTTAACATCAATCGAGATGTAATACAGCCTCAGCACTTCTAGCATCCTTCTTTTGGAGGATTTTATTGCTTGAAAGTAATATTCTGGGCTAACTTTGTGGTTTATGAGTTCTTCACTGGAGAATAATTGTCTTTTGCTGTGTCTTAATTGATTTTATTGATGTGGCATTTCTTTCTATGTACTAGAGATAATAGAAATTCTATTTTTGTATTCTTTTAGAGATAGAGACAGAACAGATCTAGTATGGGGACAAAGTTGTAATTCAGTTATGAAATGTATTGCATGTTTATGGAGCCTAACGCTGTTGTTTTAATTTTGCAAGTGTAATGTTACTGCCTTTGTTTGTTGAAAGTGTTAACCTATATTGTATTGTAGAAGTAGACCCTGTCGAATTTCATCCTGACACCTAAAGCGCATTGCTTTACAAGTCTGCCTTCTCCTTAGAAGAAATGATGAAGGATTCATTTTCAAACATGAAGAAGCTCAACTGAGTAGCTGGCAGTGCTACTCATATATGGCATACAGAGAGTCTTTATTTAGAAGAAATAATTAAAATAACTTATAAATCTAGGCAGGAGAATCACAGGGACGGGTCCATAGTCACACTACTCAGCCTTCCTCGAACATTATTTTGTTACAATTTACTCTTCAAAGCAGAGTTCCTTATGCAGCAGCAAAGTATTTTGGGATTTTCAGTACTGGTGCTGACAGGGTCTATGTGGAACTGGTACAAGTTGGTACGAACAATAAATCTTGAAGGCTCAAAGGAATAATATTGAAAGACGCAGAACTGCCTATAGGTCTGCATAAGTGGAATTAATATTTTATTCCTTAATGAAGTTACTAAAAGTCAACCATTTCTACAAGTGTAATGAATATAGAATTCAGAGTAGCAATGTCCAAAAAACTGTGCAGAGTGTGTACAGCTTTTTAAAAGGTGCTTGCAGTTGGATATTTCAAAAATAATTACTGAAAAAATGTTTTTCTTTAGCTGTATACCAGAAGCGTGAGCTAAAAATTTAAGACATCTAAACTAGTTTATAGTTAAGAAAACTGTTTTGACAAGGCCACTACTCTATGCTTAAGTCCGGAGTGATAGGGCTGACCCTATTAAATGATCATAGTTTTCTGCAGTCTGGTGATTAACAGGCTTTGAACTTTCCTGGCTTTCTTAATCTCTCTTAATCATTTAAACCTATTATTGTTTTGACTTCAATTTCAAAAGCCCTTTAAATCTGTCTTACAATATTAATAGCTGCTTAAAGTCCTGATTTCTAACCATATTATCAGTGGGGAGTCTACCTGATTACACTGAATAATTTAGAAGCAACTATTTCGGAAAATCTTGATCAAGGGGGTGGTACTAGGGAAACCATCTCCACCACTAGCAACAAAAACCACTCATGAACACAGAAAAACTATACCTAGTAATGTTTATATTTAAATTAGTGATCTTCTCCATGCAAGAAATTGGGGAAACAAAATGCTTCTGATTTAACATCAATAGCTGCATTTCTTTTTTTCTTTTAGGTTTCAGGAGTTTAATTTTAAGTTAATTCTATGTTGAAATTTAAATCCATCTTTCCTTTTTCATAATAAGCATTGTGGTACTAATATTTCTGGATTCCTTTCACCCAGAAATTCCAAGGTTTTTTTCTGAAAGAGATCTGTATAGGGCATGATGCAGCCAAACAAGACTTCAGTCATACTAGTACACAGGAATTGTGTACTAATAACTGGGTAAAAATGAAAACACCAGAAATTCCTCCATTGGTTCTCTGAGATGGTCCTTCATTCTCTTAGCCCTGAAATTTCTACTCCAGTAGCAGTGTTTAAAGTCTGGGATTTTTTTAATAAATTAAATGGCCAAGATGTGTGGTTTGAGTTGGACTTAAACTTTCCTTAAGCAGATGCTTTTGTTTTGTTAAGCAGTGTAATTCTCTGCCAGGACAATGCTACATGCTCCTTCTCTAGCTGGACCTGATTCTTTGTCCTTGATAACGGTAAAGTAATTAATTTTCAACAGTCTTCAGATAAAGTACCTTAATCATCTATTGCTATTTTTTCATGTCTCTTTTCCATTGCGCTTTACTCCTACCCACATTTCTTCTTCCCAAGCTGCATGTTTTTCTGTTTAAAAATGGAAGGGATTGAAATAATTAGTGTGGCTGATGGTTCACTCTTTTAGGTTTTTTTCTCATTTTTATTTTGTTTCTTTGCTCTTTCCTGTTTCTATATTAAAATAATTCATTGATGTCTTCAATGTTTAACTTAAGTTGGAAGCTCAGGTTGAGTTAGGTGCAGATTGACACCTGGTTTCCTCCTCTCCAAGTTATACTCTGTGGGTTGTCTTTACCCTTGCCCATATTTTTATTCTTTTTATTTATCTACTTGAATCTGCATCTGTCTGTATTTTGAAGTTACTGTGTCTGAATGGGTTCATCTTACTGTCAGCTGGAATGTTCCATTGCCACTACATACCCTTGCCAGTCTGCTGTCATCTATGGATTTAATCAGTAGCTACTGTACTTAACTCTGGATCACTCATAAATGTGTGGCATAGTGTTGAGTCTAGTGCTGATCCTTGTTGAAGTCATTCTCAGATGTGCATTCTCTCAGCCTTAATATTTTCTGAACTGTCTGAAAAGTCTTTTAGACAGTTTCTTCTTTTGTTGGTGTGAGTGGACTGTTGCAAAACTTAAATTTTTCTGGAAGCAAGTTTTTCTTTGGGATTGTATTGTACTATCATTCAATCACTCTATAAGCTTTCAGTTTTTCAAGTAAGAGATTCTGGACTTGCATTTTGTATTTGGCAATAAAGCAGTATTTACTCAGTAAATTTCTTAGTAAGAAATTTTTCTAATTGTCTAACCTGTACAAGGTCATCCTAGAGTAACAGTGAATGATGATCAGCTGTCACTAAAACAAAAAATTAATGTAGAAGGGATCCCTGTTTTGCTGTCAATTTCAGGCCAAGAAAGAATGTGAAAAGATAGGTGGGACCAGCTGCCATGTTATGGAATAGGACAGAGACTAAAGGGGAGAGAAATTTTGAGGGAATAGGAAGTATGGTGCTTTTCAGATGGTGAAGCTGGGAGACTATAGCAAAGCAACAGAGGAATTTGTGGAAAAAATGAAAAAGCAAATGCATTAAACTGGCAGAATAAAACCAATGCAAGTCAGGCAAGAGACTGAGACTTTCAGGATACAAATCAAAGCTGTTTACTGTTTGGGTTTGTTTTTTTTAAGGGAGGAGGGATGGGGGGGAGAGATGTCTTAAAACAAATATTTGGACTAGGATGTATGTAGGTGCCAGTTAGACAAAACTTTAATTTTGGTTTAGCTGGTTGCGTCTGGTCATGATGAATGTGGCTGCTGAATTTATACATAAGGTGTGGTCTGGGTTGTGGGGTTTTGGTTTCATCTTGATTTAGAAAATGCACAGCTCCTAGAATCTGGCTTAGCAAGCTTAAAGTAATGATTCAAACAAATACATGTCATGGTACATAAACTCCATAGTTGTGTACATGAAAAAGATTACTAGGCTAATCAGAAGAGTAAGGCTACATTAGACTTAACTGACATTTCTAAGCAACTGTAACCTTGTCAAAAATGCAGAAATACTGCCTTGCTTTTAGTAGGATTTTACTACAGTAGGAAAAGCAGTTCGCTTCCTGCCTTTTGATCTCTGTATAGATCAATTCAGAAAAAATGAAGCTAGCAGTTATGGCAGGATTCTGTCTGATAAATTGCAGATGGAACTGGAGAAACAGACTGACATTCTATACCCATCCCCCATAAATCTGATGTGTTAGAAATGTTTTGGGAGCTTCTGTTGGGCTTGCTATGTGCATTGGTCTGTAAATGCTCATGAGGATGCACTGTTGTAGCAGGTTTACGCATGGCTGTGTTTCTGACCTGAAAGATCTTGTGGGATGTGTTGACTGCTTTCTACCAAACACAGTTAATACACTCTGAAAAATGACGTGTGAGCACCAACGTCCCACAGGCTGGTTGTCCTAGTTCTTACAAGATTAATAATTAAGAAAAAACAACAGAAAAATGGCTGCATTTTTCTTTTTTTTTGAACAGTGAAAGTAGCCTTAACATCACTTGAAAGTTGACAGTTGAAGCAACATAATTGCTGAATCATTCTTATGGAAACTTCTTTAGAGTAATCTGAAATACAAGAAGACTATACTGAAGCCCTTAAGGTTTCTTAATAGCTTTGTTGAAAGTTATGGAGAATTGCTTCTGCTGAGCTCTGTCTTAAAAGGTCTTTTATTGATGAAGCAGAGCCTTGCATAGCATAAATTCTACTTGCCTTGTCCACTTACTACAACCAACATGCTTTAAATTTCTGTCAGAAATCGAGCTCTGTTCCTTTTTTGATGACCTTTCTGCGAAGTTCAAAGAATATGTTGGAAATCCACCCTTTCATACATTCTATTTTTAATCAATCTGAGAAATATGTAAAACAGGGCAGCAAAGCATGTCAAGTATAATAAGCTTATGGAATAGCAAAGCCCAAGTGTGTTTAGAGGGGAGCAAGGTTAGTCAGAGCCATGTACTGTGGCAAAAAAATTATATTTATTTGTATATCAAACAAGGCAGAGGAATGTCTGCACAAATATATGTTTGGAGCTTCCTAGGGTGCTTTAATGTCACAACTTTGTATTCTGAAATAGTTTTAATTATTTAATTTTTTTTATCCTGACTATCCACACTGATAGTCAATGCAGATAGTTAATGCAAAAAAATACTTTTATCTCTGGTGTCTTGTTCCTTCACAAGTATTCTTGAAAATATTCAGGAAAATGTTACTCTACCGTGTATACAACTTTGTGTAGCTCTTTGTTTCTGGGTAGTCTGCATGATGGAGACTTTGGCTCTTTGGGCCCAAGCAGCAGTGTATATGTCTATGCTGATTTTTAGTTTTATATCTGTGTGATTTTTAGCTATTGTTTCTATATAAGCTTTTTGTTACTTTCGATTTGTGTAAGAAACTTTGAAAGGTAAATTAATTTTGAAGCTGTGAAGCTCTACTGCCACTTAAGCCTGTTTGCTCATCACGAGTTTTTATTTTTGGCCTTAGGACAGGTGAGCTTTACCAGCTTTTCAAGAAACTCTTGTTCATAGAGCAGATCTGAACTTGATATTCATCTGGACTTTTTCACTAGTACACAGTAGGCCATGTTTTCTTCTTAATTTAGTTAAGGCCTTGTAAAATTGAATGCTGCCTGCAGGGAACCATGCCTTATGGCTGTTTGTTACATTAAGAGCATTATTGGAAAAATGCTGACTATAGTCCAAGCACATTAATTGTCATACATTCTTATATTAAGAACTGGGAAATAAAAAAGCATTGAGTCATGGGATTATGATTTCAGAAAGATCTTTAAAATGCATTACACAAGTCAGAGCTAAACTTACAGGTTATAGTATGCTTAAGAAATGAAAAGCAGACATGAAATGCTTCATCAGTTTTTTTTTTTGTAGCACCATAACCAAATAGAATGCATTTGTCAGAGTTGTACCTCTAGCTGGTAGACACAGTAAAACTCTTCCAAGTGGCCTTGGTGTTTGGTTTGTTGTGGGTTTTTTTGGGTTGTTTTTTTTTGTTTTGTTTTGTTTTTTTGTGTATAAGTGTGTATTTAGCTGTACATATAGCCAAACTTCCTTAACATCATTCTGGCTTTGTGTAATATCTGTCCTCAGAATGCCTGCAATAATCTTTTAGCCTGGGTCTGTGCTACTTTATTTTCAGGCCTGTGGAAAGGAAAAATATTTAAGATTAATGTAGTTGTGAATTTATAACTATGTTTTAGGGACTAACTTTCATATTATGTATGTATCTGCATGTACATAAAATTTGGTTCTGGAAACATAACAATTAGGAAGGAAGAAAATAACATGAAGTTCAGATCCACGTTCCAATGGAATTATTGGTTATGATAGAGTTATTGGTTACAGTGAATAAATGAGGAAAAAAGGAAAGGTTCAGGAAAGCTTTGTCTTGGGAAGTTGAAAAAACATCCTTGATAGTTACAATTCAATTATTTCAAGGTTTTCTCTTTGAAATATATTCCCAGTTTGTCACTGTTCTGAAGTTATGGAGTTAGGGGTGAATGGGAGCCATTCAGATCACTTTGCTCAGCAGGCTAATGTATCAATATGCCCCATTGCAGTTAAAGGACAGAGAGATGATTTTTCCAGAGTGTGAATTTGGGTTGAGCCTTTGTTTCTTGATGAAGCATCGGTGGATTAGCTTGCTCTGCTCGCTTGTCCTGCTAAGTTAAATGCCTAAATGTGCCTTTTTGTAACCAGGTTGGAAAGAATACTGCTTAAAAAAAAAATTATCTCGACACTGAAGAGAGTAATGGAAAGCAACGTGAAACTTCTAATTTAAACTACAATTAGAGGATGGATGATAGTGGTCTCTGTTAGCTCCTATCTGCAGCTAGGTCACTTGAGCTTTGATCTGAATACAGTGTGTTGGAGTGACTATGACACAATGACATCTAGAGGTTAGACCAAGAATGTTGTGGCTTAAGAAATTCCGTAAGGAACTGAGTTTGGGGAGAAAGCTGCTGTCTTCCAAAAGTGGAAGTTTTATCCAGGGTACAATCAGCCTATTGGACTGTCAGAAGCCATTAGCTGCAGTGCTCAGACGCTGGCGGGTGTGTAGGCAGGCAGCTGCACTAGTTTGGTGGAAATATGCAGCTGTACACTGCGATAATTACTGCAGTTGGGGTGCTTTTTCTGTCCTTCATGATTGTGTGCAGCTGCCATTTTGAAGGGATGGCTGGAACACTGGCTACTCTTCCAGTAGATTAAGTGTCTGAAGGACATATCAAAGTGTTTAAATGTATCCTTTTTGAAATGTACTACAGTTTGTTTTGACACTTACCCATGATCCTGCGGTAGACTCTTGCATATTTTCATTCTTAGGTCCTTTTTTTGAAATAGGATCTTGAACACTGATGAAGAGACTGTTAACATTTTGAAACTGTATCACAGTTTGGTGCTGCATAGTTGAAAAGAATAATCGTTATTTAATGAGCTAGGATGTGTTGAACTTTGAATTTCACAGTGCAGAAAATAGGAAAAAGTGCTATTGTGGTTCCTTCAGTTCCTTTGCCTGCTTCCATAGCATATTTGCTTCTCTTCTGCTTACTAATTTAGTACCAAGTGTGTTAATGTATAATATATATACTGTTTGCTTGGATGGTTTTAAATGTCCTAACTTATTTTAAATTTTTTAACTGCATATCTTTAGCTTCAATTTTATATTTAGTAAGCTTGGTTCCTAAAATGGTTTTTAGCAAAATCCTCGGAAGTCTAACCTTCATAAGTTAGGAGAGCCAACTGGTGCTTATCAATCTTGCCTATGAAACACATGTTGGGAAATATTATGTAAGCTGTTTGCTGTGCTAGTTGTACATTTAAATGTATTAAATACTTCAGCAGCTGTGTATGAAATATAATATGCATCCTGTCTTTATGCATAAAGTATTAATAAAAGTTTGAACTTTACAAGCATGTCCCTTTGTGGTAAACTTTCTTTGACAAGTTGCTATCAAAGCAACTTTAGGGGCCAAGGAAAAATATTTGGAAAATGCCATTTTCATGGTGAAAGAAGGGGGTGGTGGTGAAAAAGATTAGGTAAGCTAAGGTTCACCAAAGGAACCATTCTGCAAACCTCGGGGGTAGCAACTGTGTCACTCCCGCACCCCTCTGTGGTATGTCAGTAACATACCCAAGGCAAAAATCACACATCTGTTAAACAGCATTCCCATTATGTTACACGGTTTCTGTTGTAGCTGATTTTCTAGTCTGAGTAAGTAGTGAAAGGTTTTATGTGTCTCTTTCTCTAAATAACTTGGTGTTAAGTTGTGATTAAAAAAAAAAAAAGTGAAGGAACAAAGAATCTGGAAGCTTTAAAAAGCTCAAGTATAGATATTATTTCTACATTCTCAGCAGATAAAATTGTATTCAGTTCTAGCTGAAGTAGACTGATTTCTGTTCAGAGGAAAAGTATTCAGTATTATTTTTAGTGAAGAATGGTTGTGACTTTATGCAGGTATATTTTCTAATGGGCAAACTTATCTCATATCTCCCTTTACAAAATGGATTGTGTATTAGCCAAGGCTATATCTGTCTGACAGGCAGATCCTTTTAACAAATGATCTGATTTAATTTTAAGTAAGATTGCAAGTTGCCTAAGAGTTAGTGTTTGACTTCTGAAGGATGTTCCTTTCAGAATTTCCTGGTAGCTCTTTGTTTTTTCTCTGATATATAAGTATTTGCTATCAATAAAATGCTTATTAAGATGTGACAAATGGAGATATCAGGGACGTGTAGCAGCATTATGAAGAGACTGGTATTGGGCTAGACCCTTTTTCATTAAAGAAAAAGAGCCTGATATCGTTCACTACAGAAAACATTGATTTGGAAATAAATGTAAGATCACAACAGTTAAAAATCCATGGCTTCAAGGCTGATAGGATGGTAAACTATAAAGAAGACTTGACAATTAAACAAAGACCTGAATCTGCTATTGAACAGTGCATTACAGTATAGTCTGCTTGCTAGAAGTCAAATGTAAACCTTGCATATAGAAGGAGAATGTGGATGGAACTAACTGTATCCTGATTAGAAGTGACTCCATGAAGGATTTAGCAGCAAAGTGGATAAATGGATGCAAGTCAGTGTGATACTATGGCAAATAACCTAAGGCAGTCTCTGCATATGTAAGCAAGAAAAATGGGTCAGTCAGTTGGCATCTTGTATGTTTGAATGCAGCACTAGTGAGCTTGAGAATGTGTCTGGAGTTGATGCTTGCATTTTAAATGGATGCTGAAAAAACAAGTTTTGGAGAGTATGATCAGAAAATGCTCTAAGGAATAGAGAACATAAACTTTATCTGTTTATTTGAAATAAAAGTCAGTTTGCAAGTTAGCTTGATTGTAGTTGGTTAGTGACCAGAATCTTTCCTCAAGAGGAGTGACTTACGGTTCTGCAGTTGACTTGAGCAAGGAACAAAAACAGACCACTAAGAGACAGTGGGAACCTTCTGCAGTGTGAGCAGTTAGCTGTTTGCAGAATTATCAAATGGACTTCCAGCTGCTTACATTATGTATGACTGTCTTACAAACCAACTAACAAACAAACAAAAAAACCCCCAATCAAACCCCACAGAAAACCAGAGCAGTGAAATTTGTGGAGTATTTTGAGATGGCAAAAGATTTTGGTCTGGGGCAGGACAAAAAGTGAGGTCGCTTTTTAAAGGTATTCCAAAGTGAATGACAGTGCAGCCTGCAGCATGACTAGTAGTAGCTTGTGCTGGGGGAGAACTGGGTTTCTTTTTCCCTCTGATTCAGACAGTGTAGGCAACCTATTCTGTTAAATTACCTGTTAGGTTAATCTAGCAAAGAAAGTTTCTTTCTCTCAACATCTCGCTCTCATCAGAGGTTGCCTCTATGGACGGCAGAAATTTTCTTAAATAGCCTATTGTTAAAGTATATTTTTTCTCTAGAATGTTTTTTGGTATGGATTACTATTTTATTTGGTACATTGGGAAACACTACAACCAGTTTTAGTCTTCACATTGTCTGTATTCCTCACTGTCGTGTTTTGTCAGATGCAAATTATAAGATCAATTGTTATGAAGTGCAATGATTTTGGATATATAGCAAGCCTAAGTATCTGATATAATTTGAAGCTGTGATATAAAGCAGAAGTTTTGTGTGAAGTTGTTTGTTAAATATGTATAAATTTTTTAGAAAACTTTGCTGTCTTTGCAATACCTGAAGTACCTGAATCAACAAATACTATGTAGTTTAATAATTTGCAAGTATGAAACTATAAAACTACATATTGTGGCTGTATTCTCAAAGGAGTAACTACTTTGTGTTTTGTGTTTTTTTTTGTTTTGTTTTCTTTAAGGTATGGGCTGAAGCCAAATGACCAAATTTTGGCAGAGGAGAAGCACAAAGAACTGTAAGCTCTTTTATAGTGATATACATACATGTTACGTGTATTTACTTTTCTATATATGTACATATCCTTTTAAAGACCTGAAGCAAAAATTTTGTGTTTTCTTAGCTTCTGCTCTTCAGAAGCTGCCGTAAATTACACAACTTGTCTGAAAACTAATTGTTTCAAAAAAAGATTTAAAAAATGTTTTCATTGATTTGTTTTAAAAATTCTTTTAACTGCAGTTGGTATGCGTGCAATTGAAATGTCTGTGTTCATCCTAGTTGATGTTTTTTGTATGACAGTGGTTACACTAACAGCTACTACTTGCCTGCAGTATGTCTGTATATAACTCTTTGTTTATATCTAGCAGAAATGAAAAGGAAGATTTTTTTTTTTTTTAGTTCAATGTTGACTCACTAATTTGCCTACTCATGTCACACATCATGGCCATCCCCACCTTCACAAATTTTCATCAACACAGTTGGGCTGTGGTATGGAATGTAGCTAAGAGTCACCAGTGCCCTGTCAGTTATATTGAAATTTTGCTTGTTTTAGCTAATCTGATTTTGTAGCCTAAAAACTCTTGGTCCTGGACAAAAAATGTGATCTATTGTTGAATGGATCATTCTTTTGTCTTGCAGAAGCAGCAGCCATAGGAAGCTTAATCATACATTGCAATAACAACACACTCAATTATTTTGCTCCTTCATTAAAGATGTGTCCAAACCAAACAAGCTTGAAGTTCAAATTTACTCTGATTTTAGATAGTCTTCCATGTTCAGGCAAAATAACTTTTTTTTTTAATTTATTTTGGCACACTATGTACTAATATACAAAATCTCTACAATTTGAGTTCAAAGCAAATACTGGGTACTGTGCATAAGCATGTGTATTTATATTTGGAAATGCAAAGTAAAAAGATGGGTAGGTATTGTCTGCATGTTATCTAGATATGGGGGAGGAGGGTTTCTGAGTTTGTGTGCCTGGTTTTGACACCTTTGTTTTTTTGGTTTGTTTGATAGCTTTTAAAACATCTACTGAAGTTCTCCAAGTTACTGACTTTTGAACTGTATACATGTTTTGAAAGTGGAGGGGACTTACTGGAGCTAGATATGCTTTCTGTGATGACCAATTAGTTCAATCAAGGGTCACTGTATTAAATGGGAGAAAAGTAATCACTAAATAAAAGATCGCACAATTGGAACATCCCTGCTCACTTGTATATGTAAGCATACAGGTTACATAAAGGCAATACTATAATACTTTTTATTTCAGAGTTTAGTTTAAAAATTCTCTTGTTCTTAAAGGTCTTCATTATGTGAAGTAATTATCTCCTTCATTACTGTTGTTTTTAATTCCTGCACATTAATACCACTGACTGAAGAGCCATAGTCTGTGCATGATGTCCAGTTTTCTTCTTGCCTCATTCACTTACTGTTTTCCGTAAGCTGCCTGAAAAATGTTCTATATGCATGTTGTCTTTGCCATCCCTCGAATCTGTGTTATGTAACTGGTTTTTTATTACTATTTTTCAAGATAGCTAGTTGGTATCTAAACTGTAGAAAATACTTCACTTGTCAGCCCTTACATAATTTTTTTTTTTTTTTGGTTGTCTTCTCCATGATAACTAGTGGGATATTTATATAAAAGTTGTATTTCCAAGTAAGATACAGATTTTTAGGATTACTTTCACATTTTTTCCTTTCAGGATAGAGTAGTGGGTATTTAGTTCCTTTTGTGTGCATCTGCATGCTTAGATATAAGAAAAACACCTTTTTTTTTTCTTTTCTATTTTAAACTTTCAGCTTTTGCACATAATTGTCTGTTTCCATTATTACACTAGCATTATTTTGCATTATTTCATAGTACTCCCAAAAGACTTAAGCAGTTTATCCATGTCTAAGATGAGGTAACTGTTTCAGATGAATTAATATCTATAGCTGTCAGGTTTTTCTATGTTAATTGTTGATATTTCTCAGTAAGGTCATAGATTTCAAACAGTAAAATGTATTCTGGTAACAAAGATTTAATTCCTTTGGAGAAAGAATTATTTGCTAAAAGCCTTAGTGATTGAATTAGCAGCCAAATAAAATTTCCTTGTTCTTTCATGGAAAAAGACATTTAACTTATATTTGTACATCATGGTAATGTACCTGTGACATTAAAACTGCTTCAGCTCCAGGCAAAAGGCAGGCAACAGTAGTTGCCTTTGATTGGTAGATAAGATTGGTTTTATGCAGAGTGTACTCTCTAATGACAGCATTTGTGGACAACATAATTATAATTAACCCACTAAATGTATTAGACCATTTTAAAAGGTGTAAGCTAGAAGTATTAAAAGTACCAGCATATCGAGGACTTAAACACAAGTTAAATGACATTACAGGTTCGTATTTTGGAGAGTACAAGTTGTACTGTGTACACAAGCTTTATTTGCACAATAGATACTGATTAAAATGAGATACCTCATGTGAGGTATTTCATTTGAAATAGTTTAAACATACTTAAAAAAGCTCAAAAAGGATTTTAGTATGTTGCATATTTCTTAAACATCAGTATCTAATATGCAATTACAGCATAGTCACCTCTTAAATGAAAGATTGAGTGCCTTTAATTAAAGAAAATTCAGAAAAAGTAAATATTTACAGGAATCAGCTGCAAAAGAAATCTTTCTTTGGTTTTTCACTATTATCACTACAGTAGCTCCTGAGACAATTTATATGCTGTTGGTTATAATGAAAGAGTTTGAACTTGCTTTTGCCATTGACCTTGGCATCTTGAATGTCGCTGGATACTTGACCGGGGAAAAACTCTCGTAGGTCAGTGTCATGTTGTTTCAGGAGAGACCTTTGAAACTTTTCTAACATGCTATGTGCTCCTTTTCTCGGACCTTGTTAACCGTGTGGTACGGAACAGATTAAACAATGTTGAACCTCAGAGCACTTTCAGTCCTTCAAGTTAAATTCTCTGATTTAACTTACAAATGAATTGTTAGATACTTAACTGTCCTTTTCTGATATTTAGATGAGCCTTCATATTTTAAATAAAAGCCAATTCTAGGTAATAGTGCAAGACAACTTACCACTAGGGTAGTTGTCACTGATTTTGTTATAAAGTTATTCTTAGGTTCGGTGCCCTCATAACTAAGGTGTTCTCCTGAACCTGTCCTAATGTTTTTAAGTCAAATACAAAGTTAGTCTCCTATGTATTCTTGTTCAGTGACAAAGCTCCCCTGCTTAAAATAGTTTATCTTCCAGTCTTTGAAATGTCAGCAGCTTTTGTATTGACTTACCTAGTAAATAAGGCTTCTTTGGCATTCTTCATCTGAATCACAATGATTTCTCTTACTGTCAGATGTCCGTCAGTTTCTTAGAGATCACTTCTAGGTAGCTGTTCTTCATAAAAAATGTAAATTTCATTCAGTAATGAATACCTTATCTCCAACGGTAATTGGGCCAGCTACACCCTGACTTGGCTTGATCTTGTTGTCCTTCAATCTTAGTTATCTAGAGAGACAAGTACAGCCACTAACACAGACTGGAGTTGATTTACACGCATCATACTTAACTTCTATTTTAAGAGCTAAGGTATGAAAGATCACCTTTTTCTCCCCCTTCCCTCCCCCTGCCCCCCCCCCCCCCCCCCCCCCCCCCGCTCCCCCCTTCAC
>VXBL01001518.1:2994934-3012233 GCA_013400195.1 Aramus guarauna | reverse complement strand
CCCCCCCCCCCCCCCTTCCCTTTATTTTTATTCCCTTTATTTTCTTTCACAATTTTTTTCAGCTCTGCCACAGGTGCTTACCACAAATAGAGGTCACCATTCTGATACCCAAAAATATAAAATATTCTGTTTTCTGAGGCAATAAGACATGAACCAACTGAATAGAAGGCAGAAACTTAACTGAATAGAAATAAAAAAATAAATGGAGGAGTGACCAGATATAAAATACATAGATAGGTTTTTGGTGGGTGTTTTTGGAGAGAGGGGAAGGAGTGTTTTGGTTTATTAAAGTATATACAGAGAAAAGAGTGAATCATTTTCTGCCTTAAAAGCAATAAGAAGCTGCCTAGTTCATGAAAAAAAGCATTTTCAACCTTCAGAGAAGGTATTAGTAGGATTTCAGCATTGGAATAAACTTGCATTACAGATCTTATAAATATTACAAGTAGCAGAATCTTAGATATTTGAAGTTCAGTGTTGGTTTTGCACAATTATTTCTATGTGCAAATACAGATTCTTTGCTAGTACTCCATTTCCCAAGATCCCTGTATTCTCGGGATGCTGGCTGCTCAAAACCCCCTGTGATTAGAAGTGGAAATACCCTACTTAGCTGTTTTACAGTTGCTCCAGCAGGATCACAAAAGTAAGTAATGAACTTCTGAAAAGGACAATGTTGCCACTGGATGGTGCTATTGTGATGTTATTTAACTTGCATTTTGTGATAATGTGGACGGTATGAAATCTCCACCCCTGTCCTCCCCAAAGATTTTGTAAAGATCTGCTGCAAGAAAATCCTATGTATACAGTTCACAGTACCAATGGAAAAATAGTCATCCTTAAACTGTACCTTCACAAAGGATGGGCAAGGGTAATTCTGTCTGGTGTGACCTGTGTTTGGGATTTGCAGATGAATGTTTAATACAAGTTTGGATGAGAGCCTGCTGCTTGATAATACAGTTGTTTTTATGGAAGATGATGTTCTTGAGGAATGGGATATATTTGAGCCAATCAGCTCTGTGAAATCTGCATATTCATAATACATCTAATTATCCAGAAAGAGATGCTGAGTTACTGAAATTGTCACTTTGAACAGTTTCCTAACAAGGGGACTGTCTTTTAAAACGGCAGGGGTTACATAGTTAGCTAGCTATTACATTACAAAAAAAAAGTTTTGACTGTTTTATGCAAATATACTGCATTACCTTGTATAAATGAGAACGTAAATCAGCTTTTGAAAGCCCTTCATGTTTTTTCAGGGGGGAGCAAATGAATTCTTCTTATAAATTTGCATTTCAAGAAGTAAATAACTACTTGAAAAGGTATGACTTCATTTAAAGATTGCAGTTTGATAAGCTAGAGATTTGAAAGTTAAAACAGCTCTAGAAATTTTTGAAATTCATCTTTGAATATGCTATGAACAATTGGAAATGTACTCTAATTTTCCTATAAACTGGTTAAAAAATGACTTGAACTCTCTCCCCCTCCCATTTTTCTTTCACATATTTCGATCTGTCCAGAGGAATTGGAATAATTTTATTTTTTTTTAAGGGGCCTGGGAGAAGAGAGAAGGGGGGGGGGGGGTGGAATCTCCAGAACCTAAGAAAACTATTGTTGCTGTCAGTCCTGACTTCAGAAGAAATGATGAGATTTGGCAAGACAGCATCTTGTGTATTTGTAGCCTATCTCTTTTACTAATTGAGCTGTCCTGTATCTGTCTTCTAATAGTTTTTAAACTTAGTGGGCAATATCATATTTGACAGAGCAGCAGAAATATGTAGGATAATGTTACTTCAGGTTTCAAGTAAATTAGTGCCTTGATAAACAAGAAAGCCCCATGGAGGGAAAAGCGAGTAGAACTTGCACATTATTTGCTCCCAACAGCATCATGCCTGGTTAGCTGGAACAGCCTATGTGTATGACCCAGTCAACCACGATGCAGAGAACCCCAAATTAACATGTCCTCCCTTTTCACCAGCCAAACAGCTAGATTGGAGGAGGTGGGAGAAGATGAGGGCGAGAGGGTACTGTGGTGGTACTTCAGGAACATAACAGGGAAGTAAGGCTATTGGGGTAGGAACTATAGAGTATGCTTGCTTAAGAAATCAGACTTCATTATTTCTCTGATCAAGAAGCAGTTTTACATTCAGCAGGTATATCTTTCAAGAGGCTGCTTGTTAGATATGCTCATTACTTATCGAAATCAGAAGCTCTTTGCTTGCTCCATCTGCACCTTGGAAGACTTTAGTTTGTTTATGCTACATATGCTACATCTGTCCTGGAGTTAAAACTTTCATTTTATTACTTGTACTTCCTATCCTTTTTTTTTTTTTAAATTTCTTTTAGTTATTGGACAACCTGTTCCAAAGTCTCTATTCTAATAGGCATAGATTTCAGTCTGATGCTTTTGGTGCAATTATTTCATATGCTTAATGCTCATTTTTCTCCTTTCTATCTCAACCCATTAATTCTTTTACTGTGTTTATTTTACTTGCTGTTGAGCTGTTAGCTCTATCTAGCACCGACATTGTTGATGATGACCTTAACATTTGAGATAACAGTAAGTATATACTCATACAAAGCAATGCTATGTATCTTGAGTTCTCAGAGAAGGCAATTCTCTTCCTAGAGCTCTGCTCAAGAACAGGGGTTGGGAGGAGGCAGAATGAAGTTAGGCTGTGAGGAGCTGGCCTGAAGGGCAGAGAAAGTATTTCTGAGAGAAATATTGGAAACTATTCAGAGGCTTAGGGACATGGTGCAGTACTATTGGGTCTGTCTGAAGATCCTTGATGCCAAGTGGAGAGCAAGAGAAGGTGCAGGGAATCCCTGCTGGGAACTGAAGTGCAAGAGTTTGGCAGGAAGTTGGCCAGCAGCATACTTTGGAGATTTGTGTGAGGGTTTTTACAACAGTGGTAAGTGGTATTGATCTTATACTTGAAGTGTCTTTTGGGCTGAAGGCTATGGGATGTACTTACTTGAAACAGGCTAGCTATGTATAGATATGTTGTGGGTGGTAGAAGTTGAAAAGGATATTAGGCTGAGTATGTCAAAGGTGTAATCTAAAAAGATTATGAATTAATGGATCCATTTCTCTTGCATCGAGGGTTGAAAAGATGAAGAGATTTTATTCTAGTTGAAAATCCCATTTGTTATTACTCAGTTCCCAGCATCGCAGCTGGTAGAAATGTTTAAATATTTTTAATAGAATATGTAACTCTTCCCACTCAATACAAGCGAGTGGATAGCTAAAGATTTTTTTTTTCCAAATTTCCACTCTCCACTTAAGTTTCTTAAAATCCCTCGACATTCAAAAAGACCTAAAATGCTTTAAAGTAAGTAAAATAAGGATCTAAACTCATGTTAATCTTAATGCATCTAAAGGCACAGCAATGTAAACTGGATGACTCCTTTTAGTGTGACATTTTTATTTCTTCATCTTTTGAATACCTGAAGATGATGTATTTCAGAAATTAATAATGAAGAAAATCCTTTGCATTCTTCATGTCCATCTGCCTGGGACAAATTGAGATCACCTACAAGATCAAATACCTGCAAGAGCCTATGTTCTTGTAATTGAAGGTGGGACGCCTTCTGTGGACTGTTTATTGCACAGCATCGTGTCTGTGTGAGTTCTTAATGAAATTTGATTAATATATTTTTTTATTTCTTTGATCATACTTTGGTTTACATCTTTTTGTAGGGTCACCATGAAATAGTCTGTCATTTAAGGGGGAGGGAGGGAGGAGGTGGCTGACATGCATCTCTCGATATTTTTTTTTTTTTCAAGTTCATGTTACTTGCTAGAACTAAAAGTGACTTACCCATACAAAAAAGTTTCAGTAACTTGAATGAAATGTATGAGTCACTGTAGCTAGGTACGTGATTCCAGATACACCTCAGTTTTTCAGGTTTTTTTTCTTCTTGATTATTGGATCTACATGTGAAAGAATGATTACATGCTATTATATGACTGCTACTGTGCCCTCTAGCTTTCTGTATGAAATAGCTAAGCAGAATTGTCACTTGTTTGAAGCAGTATGAAATTCTAGATACATTCCCACATGGAAGTCTCATGTTCAGTGTGTCATAGGTCTGTCTCACTTAAATTCTTATTACTAGAGATTCATTTTCTGACTGTAATGAGGTAACACATCGCAAACTCATGTTTTAGTCAGTGTGATTGTGCATATAGATAGGGTGTTCAACAACCACGGTGCAGTAGTAGCATATGTCTTTTTTTACATTTATAATATATACTAGTCGTGATAGATTTCATAAAACAGATATTGTTTCAGAGCATCCAGCTTCATTTGGTAAATAAAGAGTATTCTTTAAAGACACCATCTGTTCAGGCCTCATGTTTTGTGTCCAGTATCATCTTAGTGTAGATTAATGGATCTTCACTGGCTATTAGAAGTCTCTTCTCCACCTTTTTTTCAGTTTTCGATTTATTTTAACCTTTCTTTCCCAATTATCAATTTTTTTCTTGATCTATTCCCTTATGTAAAAGCAGTTAGGACTCAGGGTTAGACATTAGTCTCTAATGTTACCTCTTTGCTCTCTTGTGTCTTGTGATACTATTCAAACTCTCTACCTTGTAAGACTGAGAATCCTTAATAGGTGCATTTTAAGGTGAGGGAAAACTGGCTTTTCATACTGCTCCTCTGATATGGGTTGGGTTTTTTTATATGCGTATATATCCTGGATTGTTCTTTATCTATTCTCCATATCACAGTTGAGTTAAAACTGTAAGCTGGCTTTCATTTGTTACCCTGTTGTTCTACTCCTCCTGAAAGATGGGGTGCTGGAGTTGTCCTATTTCAGTCATGCTATGACTGGCTCCTGTCTGTGGGAGCTCTGCCTTTCACTGTGGAGAGAGACATCCACAAGTGGAAGATGAGCGTGAAAACCTCGGAGTTCTGGCAGAAACATCTTGCTTCTTATGCTGTCCTCTTCTGGTGTAAAAACTTCAGCGTTAGAGATGATGTCCTAGACTTGACAACAACCTACAAGTTCCTTGATAGGGAGAAAATGCAGAGTGTTGAAGAGTGGTGGTTTTACTATAAAAGAGAAGCAAATCAAGATTAAACCAATCTGGGAACTTAAGACATGCAAACTGGTCAAAAATAAAGCATGCTGAAATTGGCAAGCTGGTTCGATGAAGGAATGAAAATCCTGCAAGCGGTATCTTCATGATTATGAAACAATTTTTCCTTGTTAAGCCCTTAATAAACCAGGGCAGGGGAAAGCATACGCAGATGTTAAATTTTGCATTCACCTCCCAAAGCCACAATGAGAGGGAACACAGTATGTAAATTTCTCATATTACATCGTGACTTCTCTCTGAATACTTGCTGTTATTTAAAACAACTTTGTTGAATTGGATGAACTTTGATCCTAATGAAGAACGTTTGATGATATTAAGTGCAGACTTCAAACTGGTGTTTATCTTGAAGAAATGTTTGCGAGTAAGTATTATATGTATATCTAAACAATTAAAATTACTATTTTTAGTGTATTACATGTTGATATGCAAATTTCTGATAGCCCAAGGAGTTTATTTACTGCTTTCCAAATTGTGCTCAATGTTTCAGTTTCTCTTAGCAAAAAGAAGCATTTGTTTTATGGACTTGCTTTTTCTTCCTGCTCTTTCATCATGCAAATGTAGGTTTGGAATGAGGCTGTATAGAGTTGCCATTAAAGGATGCAAAGTGCTGTTAGCCTAACCCTTTCTGGTGCTGGTAGAGTGACAAGTCATTTACTCCAACTGATGTACCTCAGAGGCAGTCCCTCCTATAGCCTTATCTCCTCTGTCTACTTTGCGGTGGACAGGTGAGATTACGTCTATGTTTTTGGGAGAAGAGGGTAAGTACTGTGGTTGTCTGAGGTATAATACAGTTGTTTGCTACAGCTCTGGAAATCAGCCCTATTCATGTAAATACCACTTTTTTTTGTTTATGTAGACTGTAGGTTATCTAAGCCAGTCAGTGTTAATACACAAATGAAAGGTGCTTAATTAAACTGACTCATTGGATTTGCATACAGGAATAGTAGTTGGTGAGATGGATGTTATATATAACGCTGCTGTGCTTTTAGCAAATTAGCCTTTGAAGAAAAGACCTTTATCTAATCTGGATGCTGTCTGAGCAGATTGAACTAATGTGTTCAATAGATGCATTTATGCTTGTGTCTAGTTTGGATTTCCTCTACTTTTGAATTGAATCTTCCCGTTGTCCCCACTTACTGCGCTTGGGTTCACATTGTAGAGTGATGTCCAAGCACATAAACTGAATTATTTTTGGGCAAAACAAAAAAGAAAGCATTTTCTGGGAGCATACCTTATCTGCCCCAAGTGCTATGAACTCAGGCTAGGGGAGTACACAAGAGCTGGTCTGACAAATGCCCTGAAATACTTGTACAGTGCATGCCGACTCCTAAAATTAGCTAATTGTCTGGCTCTACCATTGGCTCTGTGTATATGAGCTTGAACTTATTTTTAGACCTAGGACTTCTTGGGGCAATGCACTACCCATTGAGCTATCTGCATAGTTATGATGGCATTGTTAAACCTTTCAAATATGTGACTGCTGCTGCTAAGCTCATAGTGGTTAATGTATATAGGAACGTTTTATCTTCTTTGAAGAATAAACAAGTGAAGACATGGTAAATAGTTCACCACTCTGTTCTTGGAAAAGAATAACCACTGATGTGGGATTTAAAGCTAAGAGAAAAATCAAGACCGGACTGGAACGCATGTACTGTCTGCTAGTAATGCTTGTTTGCTTCTTTAGGGATGTTTCCATACAGTTAAGATTTTACAAAAAGTCTTCATGAACTAAAGTCTGAAGTAGTAATATCTTGAACTGCAAAAGTGGGGGCAACCAGCTAAGTTTTACTTTTAGCTTTAAAATTACAGTTGAGAGAATACCTGTTTCTACCTGAAAGTGAACACTATCAGTTTACCAGTCTATAGGGAAAAGTTGTGATGTGCTGATTGGTGTTAGCTTATGTTCAATTTTATGTTTGAATTATACTTTTGTTGCATTCCCCTGACCCTTTAGGATTTTGCATGCTTTCATGCAGTAACTGGGAGAGACTTTCCTTTCATGTGTATAACTTGGTTTCACATACGCATCTCTCAGACTTGTTGGAGGTAATGGTAGTGGTAATACTAGTGTGCCAGGATTTGAGGTGAAGTGTGGTGACCTTCTAGTGGTATTAAAATATATTCTATGCCTGTCAGGCATGTCATATTCATGAACTGAAGTTGTATAAATGGTTCACTGGATGTGGAATGAGATACACAAGAACGTTTCAAGTGCAGGTCTGTTTTGGTTTTCACTTTGCTTATGTCTTCTGGGACGTGGTGGAGTCCCCTAGCTCATCTAATATATTTCTTAATATTGCAAGAACTTAAGACATTTTTAATACCTTCTTTGCCATTTTTTGCTTATCACTGATTTTTGTCTTCTCCCCACCCCATCTATGGCAAACCTGATGTTTTGTTGCTTTTGATAGGATGCAGTTCAGGCTAATATTAGCAGGAAAGTGTCCTAGTGTGGATTTTGGTCTGTAAAGAGTATGTTCTGCAGCTAGTCTGGATTATTTGTGGTTGCCTACAGCTATGGAGAGGATTGTACTTTAATTAAAATGGTATGTATATTCTTGTATTGTTTTGTATTTGCATTTTTGCCATTTAGTGATGTTTTGCTGCCTTTCATAATTGCAGAGTAAGACCGCCTATCACTAAAGCTACTGAAAAAGAATTACCTTTGCACAACATACTTTTAAAAACAGCACATCTAATGGAGATTTCAGGCTTATGTGCCATGGCAGCAATAGCACAAACTGTTTTTATAGAGACTTTAATATTGCTGCAGGTTTTTTGTGTCATTTGTAGTTTTAATTTCACTGGCACTACTTAGATGTCAGAGTAATTGCTGCTTACAGAATCAATTAAGTAAAGTTCACAGTTATACACCTTTTATGTGCTGCTTGTGGGTTAAGTTTCAAGGGGGTTTGGAGGTGGAGGCCTGTGTCTTGGTCTTTTAGTGGTGGGGGTTTTTTTTGTTTGTGGTTTGTTGGGTTTTGTTTTGTTTTTTAAAACCTTATAGCTGAGTGTTCTTAACTTGTTTAAATTCCTATGATAATCATGGTGAGGTCGTTGTAAAATTCATTTGTTAGCCTTTCACAGGAAGAACGTGCATGCTTATTGTAAATTACATGCATCAAATTGATTTGAAATTGGACCATTAGTTACATTGATTTAAAGTGCCAGAAAATTGATCTAAATTTCATAATTTTAGAATGGAACTAGTTTCTCTTACTTATGGGAGGATGATTTATTTAGAGACCAACTGGAGCATGAGTACTTGTATAATAAAGTAGATAATGGAGAGGTGGCAGTGCTGGGAAAGAAGTAAAAGGGCTATCACAGTTTGTTCAGGGAATAATTTTGGTGTAACCCATTGAAAAATCGAGGATACCTCAATATTTCTGGATTTCTTCTTAAAATGTGTCTCCACATACTGTTGCATTTCTAACAATTGCATTTCCTTTACTTTCTAGTATGCTTTGAAGCTCGGTTAGCAAGCATTGTGTCTTTTATTTAGAAGGTTTTATTAAATAGGTTTTTCCAATTGTAATGAATGAGATGGTATGCTAGCATAATATATGCAGATGACGATGCTGATAAGGAAAAATCAGAAGTTTAGTATACTGGAAAGTTTGAAAAAGTGTCAGATACTGAAGTTACCCAGAGACGCAACAGTTGGGGGAAGTGTGTAAAAGTAAAATTTGAGCTCTGTTTCTAAACCTTTAGAACTGGTGGTGCTATTCTGGATAAACTGTTAATCCTATGGCTAGTTTTGCAGAGTCAGCAAATACAGAAATGGGCACTGTTTGTGTTTTGATCTAAACAAAGTGAAATTGCACAAACTTAGAGTATAGCAGTCTTGAAGCAATGTAAATAACAGATTACCAAGTGTATATGATGTTGACAAATACTGTTATATGATAGCGTATTTTTAACCACTTGAGGTAGTTAATTCCATTTCCTCAGATAATCAATTAATAGTAAGAACAAATGTATTAGTCCATTCCTCTGTGTTGTGACCTCTGATCCACAGAATCCTCTTAAATTTTAAATGTTTCCATGTACAACTGAATTTGAATGTCTTGGTACTGAGGTTTTTCTTACTTGTCTTAGATTCTTAATGCTGCAAAGAATAGACCTGGGTTTGTGAATGTCCAGTTTCTTACAGGGGACTCACACTAACATTGATACTACGCCTTACTGACGCTAGTGGTTTCATAGGGCTGAGCTGCCTGGAGAGGCACAGGATAGCATCCTCCATTAATGGTCAAGGACATGTGTGAGGGGAGCCTGAGAACCAATTAATTCTGCTAAATATTTTTTTGATGCCGAAGGATACTGGTGATGTATATGCTTTGAATTAACTTATCAGTCTCATAATTTTGGTGTTTCCTTTTGCCAAAATCATGTTTGCTACGTGGGCTAATGAAACTGGATAGTTATTCATGATAATCTTAAATGGAAAACTGATTTTGTGTTTATTTAGCATGAATAGATTTGCTGACAGTGCTCATAATAAGCATACAAAAAGTAAGTCAGAACATTGTATGAATTGTGATTATTAATATTGAATTAGAGGAGAGCAGGGGGAAGGGGGGAAAAAGATCATGGGGAGGGGGTTTGTATCCTATTGTTTTGAAGTTATTGGAGCTAAGTATATCGATTCAGAGAATCGAGTAATATGTGTGGGTTGTTAGACAAGTTATGGCAGTTCTAAATGTGAAATAATTTTTGAAATGAATTAAGATGCACTCATTTTAACTTTTCCAATGGAAAAAATTATAAGAGTGAGTGAAAATGGGATGCAAAATCTTAGGTATAAAGATACTGAATTTAGTTCTGATAATAGAAAAATACTGTGATTATAGTATTCAAGTAGATAAGTTCTATTAATGTGTTTGCTTAAATGTGATGTTTGTTTGTTTAGCTTCTGTGAGAAAGATGGCAAGTATTTAGGTAAAACCAGTGAAAAGATGTTTTAATCTTGGTAGTGAATAAAGCAAGCATTGGGGGGTGGACAGGACCAATGGTTGTTATTAAAGCTTTTTGACTTTCCTTTTGTGGTTAATTTGCAATAAAAAATTTTAAGGTTTAACCTCTTAGAAGCATTATTTATGTTTATCTGTGAAGTTGCCCATGGCTGTTTCACTTCCCCTGCTTGGTATTAATTTAAATATATAAGAAAATTATTTTTTAAAAAAAATGTTTCTACTGGTTGCTAAATTCATTAATGGTTAAGAAAGTAAAACCTACTTGACTCAATGATTTTTGCTTATGTAGTAGATGTATCTTAAAAAAATTTCATTCTAGCTTGCACTGTAAGTAGTGCCATTAGTAACGAACATCATAGAGGGACCTGACAATGTATGAATTATTCACTGGTAGATTATTATATCTTTGTTGTTAGCATGCAAGATAATGAACGTAATTACTGTGGCAGTGTACTCAGGGGAATGTGCAGTTCTTTGCTCTGTCTAGACTGGAGTTACCATCTAAAGGAGTATTAGGAAAATATGGATGAGGTCTGGCTGCTGAGTTGTGGCTGCTTATTTCCTTCTCCTGCTTTAGTAAATGTGCATACTTTGTATGTTTAGTCTTAAAGGTTTGGGTTTGGTGGGTTTTTTTACTCATTTTTGAGAGTTAGTAATCATCTTGCTGCTCTCAGTCTGGCAATATTGCGTACTGACTAAAAGGATTTGATGTTTAATTGTAGTAGCGTTGTAGATTTACCCTCTTCTATTAGAATGGTCTATTATAGTAAATTGGTATAAACAGTCTAATTGCTTAGGAAATCCAGGGTAAAAGGTTAATCAGCAATTTGCCTTTCTTTAAAGGACTTAACTTGTTATGATTTACTTGTCTTAAAGAACTTCGCAAGGCATTAGTTTATATGCCTCCCTAATCTATGAAGCTGTCCACCTGATCTTAAGTTAAGCTTTTTGATGAACCAAGTACTTCTATTTTCTGTTTTATATTATGATAATGTAAATTATCTGTAATAAGCCATCCTAATTAAAGTTGGTAAATCTACAGCTCTGCTCCAATTACACACTAATCAATTATACACTAATTTAATTCTACTTAGCTTGATATGGTGCATCATTAATCAGGCTCAGGTTTAATACAACAGATTTACTGTATTAACCAAAAAATTGGTGCATTCAAAAAGGGGGAAATAAAGGAAGTCATGATGCCAAACAGTGTACATAAATACTTTCTTATCAATAATGTGTTACAAAAGATTTCATTTTTCCTTGGGGAAGTATAACTGAAACTAGTTCATTCTTTGTGAACAGATTATTGTTATGAGCTGAAACCACCGATAATATAATACATTTAAGCAGATCATGGTGGTTGTTCTGAATGCTATAGCTAATTATGCAATGTAGGCAATTGTCTCACTTCTAATGTTATTTAAATGATTAGTTGTAAATTAAATTTGCCAACAGTTGCAATGCTCTTGGTGGTAAAACAGGGGAAGCTAGTGGCCAAGTAGATGTCTTTCTATTCAGACTTCTAAAAGCTTTACCCGTATATAACTCTTTGTAGAACAACTTTGCTGCTTTTACCAATGGTACTGCTGTTTTGATGGACCCTTACATAGCCACATGTGCAAAAAGGCTGTCTGCATGCTCTGTTTTCCCTCTCCCTTTGCAAGGCCTAGGAATAGCTGAAATCTGCCACCTGGAGACTCTTCTAACAGTTTGTGGGTTGCAGGGTGCAGTTCACTTGAAAAATACAGATGCCACACAAAGCTAAGATGACTTTCAAAAGTGCTTGCAAATAAAGACATTAACCAGATAAATAGAAAATTCTTAAAAATAGTCCAGCAAACAAGAAAAGGAGATAAGCCTGCAGATGAGGTCACTTTAAACCCTGCATTCCTCTCAGAAATATTTTAGTATAACTAAAAAGGAGTTGAAGGGGAATAAGGGACTTCAATAGGTATGTCATAAAATAGGATACTAGGTGGAAACTAAACTGCATAATAAACAAAGTTAAATTTTATTACTCAGAAAAGTATCCTAAGTTTTCAGATATCTTCACCAGAGAAAATACAGGAGGACAATTAGGTCGTGAAAAAAATTTTGGAAACCATGACGGGTAGAACAGCAATAAGAACACATGGAAAATGGTCATTATCCTCAGGCATGCTCTTCTGGATAACATGAATCTTTAGAAAGAAAGGGAATTGAAAAAGAACTCTTTGATTCTGCCTGTTCAGGTACAAAAAATCATGACCAAGATTTATTTTCCTTTGCTATGTATCTTCTTGGTCTGTCCATGTTCAAGATTTCTTCTGATAAAACGTATATTGAAAAATTCTTAAATCCAGGTGGCTTACAATAAGGGCTATGGAAAATATACTTGCTTGTCTTCCAGAATCTTAATTTGAGGCTTGTACATGATGCATTAATGATTGTCATTGCCATTGCTGTCACATTCCTGTCCTAAACCTAAAAAGCATAATAAAAAAATCACAGGTTCAGAAGATGAACAGCAGATTCAGTTCACTTTTTCCAGGAGATTTGCAAGGCAGCCTTTTAGAGCTCTTTAATTTGTAAAGGCTTGATTTAGCTTAATCATAGAATCACAGAATGGTTTGGGTTGGAAGGGACCTTAAAGATCATCAAGTTCCAACCCCCCTGCCATGGGCAGGGGCACCTTCCACTAGACCAGGTTGCCCAAAGCCCCATCCAACCTGGCCTTGAACACTTCCAGGGAGGGGGCACATAACACCTCTCTGGGTAACCTGTTCCAGTGCCTCACCACCCTCACAGTGAATTTCTTCCTGATATCTAATCTAAATCTACATTTCAGTTTAAAGCCATTACCCCTTGTCCTGTCACTCCATGCCCTTGTAAATAGTCCCTCTCCAACTCTCTCCTAGGCCCCTTTAGGGAGGGGAGGGAAGGCTGCTATAAGGTCTCCCTGGAGCCTTCTCTCCTCCATGTTGAACAATCCCAAGTCTCTCAGCCTGTCCTCACAGGAGAGGTGCTATAGCCCTCTGATCATCTCAGTGTCCCTCCTCTGGACTTGTTCCAGCAGGTCCATACCCTTCTTATGTTGGGGGCCTCAGAGCTGGATGCAGTACTCCAGGAGGGGTCTCACAAGAGCGGAATAGAGAGAGAGGATTACCTCCCTTGACCTGCTGATCGCACTTTTTTTTTTTCTTTTTTTTTTTTTTTTTTGTAGCCCGGGGTATGGTTGGCTTTTTTGTCTTNTGATGCAGCCCGGGATATGGTTGGCTTTCTAGGCTGCAAGTGCACACTGCTGGCTCATGTTGAGCTTCTCAATAGTCTTTGCCAGCCAAGTTTGACTTCTCTGTTGTAGGATCTAAAACTGAACTGTGGAGGAAAAAACAATCTTTGAAACTTCTCTGGATATTGCATACTTCATTTCATGTCTTCAGGATGTGTCTTTGTCCAGTGATATCTTGTATTGGAAATACTTGTCCTTTCTACAAGTTAGGCTAACAAATGTGCAGTCAAATATCTACTCCAATAACAATGTGATGATTTTCAGGGATTATTTTTCTAAACACAAGTGTTTACTTTTGGGAGTGTTTTTAATGTGAATGTGCCTGATCATTACTTTTAAATCACTTTCAATCTGCCTTGTTTTACATTAAAACTGACCAACAACACTTATACAGGCAGCTAATCGCTGCCTCCACTAAGGCGACAGTAACTATCAGCTGTGTGATTGTCTTAAATTCTTCAGTCCTGATAACAAGCATGCATCTCTGTGCTGATGGTCTTTGGCAATATGATCATACACTACTTTTTATGTAGAACTGTTCAGAGCACGGTATGATAGGAATGATGGTCTGTGTAATGAAGAGATACCCTTGTCTATAGAGCATCATATGCTGTGGAAGATGGGATATGTGAAGATGAATGAGAAGAGATAGTGGAATGTGAAGACAGGGTTCCTTTAGAGCAGAAATGAATAATCTCCTGGAAGATTGTATTCTAGTCCTTTGTGTAATTTTTCCTAACTTTCACAGATGACTTTTTCCCCACGTATTTGACTTGTTATCTTAACGTGCTGAGTACATACAACTGTAAGTAGATGAATCGGAGTCATACTTCAAACATATTAGGTACTAGATAAACCTGGATACAGAGAAAAACAGGTCCTAAGCCCTCAGAATTAGTGCATTTTTTTTTACCTTTTGCTCCCACACAAAGAGATAATTATACCTTTAATCTCAGTTGGATCCTGTGAAAATACATGTGTTTATACTAGAATACAGGTGCTTCTCTATAGAAATTTGTCCAAAATACTGCTGAGAAAGCCAATAATTCTATCTTCATAAATGGTATATATGGAATGTGTAGGGCTACAAGCTGAGTAGAGAGATGAAATGGAAAGCAGAACACACAAGAATGAGCCAAAGTCTTATTTCCAGCTTTTTTTAACACTGAAGCGTTTGACTTGGAACTTGAGTGATTTTAACATAAGGATTTTGTACATCATTAATACGGTTTCATACATTTTGTATAGCATTCTTTTGGGTACAAACTCATTTTGCATTGTCTTGAAATTTGAAACTTCAGTAATTTTGCTTAAAGTTCAGCAGTTTCCATGTTAGAATAGATCAGTCAGCTGAGAAATCCAGCCATGAATCCAGGAAGTAGAAATTGTAGAACTGAAATGGGTTAGAAGTTGGGGATGTTGTGTTTTGTTTTGTGGTTTTGTTTTTGGGTTTGTTTTTTGTTTGTTTTTTTTTGTAGTGAGAGATACATATATGTAATGTTTGAATTGAGACACCTAATAGTTGTGAATATTACCTGTTGTCACAAAATATGTGACATATTATATTTTAATAAATGATTTTTAACTCTGCTAATTAGTAAAGGAGAATAGGGTTAGAAATTGAGAAAAAGAACCTCATGAATGAATATCCATTTACTATATCTTATTAATGAGGTGATAATTTATAATGTTATAATTATGTTCATACTGTATAACTATATGGGAGTTAATTTTTTTTTTTTAAAAAGCATGCACACATGCATAATTTACACTGACGCTTTTAGGTAAGTGCCACTGTGCATGAGAATATTGGGTATAGCATTCTAGTAGCTCTCATTGCAAGTCATTGAAAAGTAGCAAGTGATATGTCATTTCCATGGTAGGAGTTCAGATATGTGTGATATAAAGGCAATAGTTAAGTCATGATCTATGCCCACTTCCTACCATCTATGTTTATGCAGCAAAAAAGTGTACGTACATAAGTCCCTAGTTCTCTATGGAAGTAAAAAACTTTTGTGAAAACTCTCTTACAGTTTTAAATCACCTTTGTGACTGATGGGTTAGTCTTACATTTTCAAAACAAGTATTTGTAAATGTGTGAAGAATGTTAACTACTTCTATGACAATGGCTGCAAAAGTTTCACTATGTTTTCAAGCATTTTATATTTATGTGCATTGTTCATAATGAACTTCTATATAAAGCTTAGCATTATAATTTCCCTCTATAATGAAGAAGAACCTATTAATAAAAATCTTTGTTTAAAAAAAAAAGTTTTGTAAAATGGACACAGTCCTCAACAATTACGGAAAGTGAATTCAACAGTTATGAAAAGTTACTTTTTACAAATAAATGCATATTAGCAATATAAATATGTTTTAAGAGGAGTATAATGTTCCAGATGTTCCCAGTATTCACAGTTGACCACAGTTACACATCACTGCTAAATCGTCTCCCCCCAACAACAAGTTCTGCAAATATAGTTGTGCCTTTGAGTATGGCACAAAGCCACAACATAGTCACTTTTAAACCAGAGGAAGAAGAGATCAGGGACATATGAATGTAAGCTGACAACACTCTTACTCTAGACCAGTGAAACTGCCATCTGTTGTTATATATAGATACATATATACACTGTAGCAAAAACCTGTTTAATTTGCTACATATATGTTTTATATATATGTATGCATATGTGAATTTTTTTCCTGATACTTGTGTTTTGGTTTTTTTTATTATTACTTTTGATTTTCATTATTATTCTTCTATGACTTAAAAATCAGAGTGAGTGGGTTTGGAGATCATATTTGTTACTTCTGTATCAGCTCCTTAGACATTATTAAAGGATAAGGTCTCTCAGTATTGTTTGGTTACTAGAATGCAGGCTTTAAACACAACTTGCATTTGGCTCTGTTTTGACAATAGAAGTTAATCTTGTATGTTTTTTGTTAAAGCACTGTTGAAAAAATATCTTATTGAGCTATTTGTGGTGTTTTTTTAAAAGATGTTTAAGATTTCACATACAGTTTAACTGATCACAGATGAAACTGTAAATTAATACCTCATGAGTCTTACTGACTGCAGGGCATTGTTTGTAATTCAAAGCTGCTTTGTTCCTACCCACGAGGTAAAGACCTTGTTCAAGCAAACAAATTAAAGAGTTCACCATGATATCAAACTATTTATTAAAACTGAAAACTCTAATTTTGAATTTATTATTTCATTGTGACTTTTATAATAACCTAGTTAGAACATATTTTTAAAAGCCTAATTCTTTCGTCTTAATCCACCTTGGTTGAAATTTTTTACTCAAAGAATTACGTGGCATACAAAAAGAGAAAATGTTGCAAGTTGCTTCAGTTAAACTTGTTCTTGAATCAGATGCATTTCCATTCCTACTGACTTGTACATGATCTTGATACAAATAACAGCTCTCTAACAAAACTTTCAGGCATGTTTTATGTATAAAGTTGTAATTTTCTCACTACCACTGGTCATTCTTAATTGGAGAGAGTCAGGATGAATATGTTTGTTTTCAACCTCATTTTTTTTGCCCTCTCTAATCTCAGAAAGGATTTGGAGGGAGGCCTTTTTTTAAACCTTTACTATTCTTACAGTATAATTAGTGAGGTAAAATTGGAGAGGGAAATAGTCTCACCGTATGAAGAATGTCTCCAAATGTTTGAAACTAAGTCAGGAGCTCCTGCTAGAAAAAGATAGGCTTTGTTTGTGAACAAAGTCAAGCTCTTGCAGACCCTTGCAAAGTGGCACTTTCTTCAAACTCTCCCTTCAGTAATGCTCTCTGTGGATCATCCCACAAAACTACATGCACTACAGAAAATATACTTGAAATGTGTTTGAATTGGGTAGCATTGCTGTAATATGGTGAACATCATCGGCTAGTCGGCTAAGCTTTGGTATAAGGCCCGAATTTTTTTTTTTTTTTTTTT